>BLKR01006752.1:0-50773 GCA_011170035.1 Teleogryllus occipitalis | reverse complement strand
ATGAACAAGCATCTATTGTGTTTTGCCTCAGCTGACGGTGGAGACATTGACCAGAACGAGAAAAGTTACGAAAGTTGCTAGAAATGAGCAATTTGCTATTACGGTGGATTTTGATGAATATCCGAGTAAATTGAAGCGAATCGGAAACGCGTTTTACAGAGGCATTTATAAATAAACTTATGGCATGTGACATGAAGTCTATATCCTATTTATTTATCATTTAACTACATTATCTGATGTTTATAAGCAGCAGAAAATTATGTCCTCTAAGTACGCATATGAACTATTTTTTCGTCTAATTCTTCAGGTTGCCAACTACAGTACCAATAATGCTCGAAAGTTGTAGATTCATTTAATCCTTAATCGCGTTTTTGCATTGGAAGTGGAATTTAGTAAAATATCGACAAAACGGCAATCTTCTCTATTCCAATTTTCTACTGAGTGAGTGCGTGAGTTCTTAGTGATTCTGGTCGTATCAACTATTGCTATTAGTCCTTTAAGTGTAGTGCATGTCATCCCGGCAAATGGCGGTGGTCTGGCCCCGCTAGAATGTAAGATGTGGCGCTAAACTCGTCGGCTTGTGCGATTTTTCTTCCTCCCGATATTTTCCTATTAGAGCATCACCCACCTGAGACTATTGTTGCCGACATGTGTGGAAATGTAGTGCATGTAAGAATGTGTGTAAGGGCAAAGAAGAAGACAAGGATGAGGAAGGGAAGATCAGGTGCGGTGCGCTGCGAAAATGTTAGAGCACTGCTTTAGTATTCGCCTTGTATTGATTAGAGAGACAACGGAAAACCATTAATCTGAGCAGCCGGTCGTTAGAATTATCTTCTGAGAGTGGTTGAATTCGTTCCAGCTCTCGTAACTATTGTCAAAACCCCACTGCCGTCGGAACTAGAATTGTAGGACCTCCCGATCAGCGAAGCTGCAGAGGCACTGGAGTTATCGTTGAGCTATCACAGCCGTAAACACATATGATATTATGAAGAAAGACATTTTAAATAATTTCGCAGAAAAAAAGTCTGACGATGATTTGGGACTGTAAGTAATGATTTAAATTTGATTTAATGACAGACAAAAAATATTTCTTCTATTTCGTCCCATTTTCATCATTTTTGCTATTTAATGGCATTTAAAATGTAAAGGCCTGCTGAGTTTGCCTGTTTGTGTTTTAATATTTTATTCTTTATTTTGAAAATGATTCTATTACAGTCCGTTCTTATTAATCATGAAATCCATTAAAAGCAAAGTTTAAATAATTGATTGTATTCTCGGAAACTGCTTGCCACTCAACTTGTGACAGTTTCGTGTTCAAACATCATTTACTCAAACAAGTTCCAGCAGCGATTCGATCGAGTTCATAAGTTCATCCTGCGTCCAGCCACTGCAAAGCAGGAACCAGGGCTCATCCTTCGCTGACACCTGCGCGGGTGAATCAGCACGAGCCCCCTGGCCTGGCTGACTCAAGGGCGGCGGGGCGGTCGCGGGCAGCTGACGTGCTGACGGCCGCGCGTTCGATATCTCGCCATCTCCGATAGCGGGCCACTCGATAGTCGCCGGGCGGAGCACGCAATGCCGCGATTATGCGCACTGCACGCAACCTCCGCCCCACCGCCCCCTACCCGCTACCGTCGCCACTTCACGCCCGCCCCCAGGGGTGGAAGCAGACTAAACACTGCTTAAACCCCCCTACTGGATAGGCGCCCCGGATTTCTTTAAAGATTTTATTTCTTCAGAAATATGTAATTATTTCGACCGTTGATTAACCTGGAAAACACATATTTAAAATATTGGCGATCAAACTTATCAAAAAACATCCAAATTATTCCCTTTAACTAATAAATTTTCAAAATTACAAATTAATTGTGGCATACCAATATTCAAGACAATAATAAAACCATCACTTACATACGCATGCCCAATTTGGTGTAATGCTGCTGCATCAAACATGAAGAAAATACAAACTATTCAAAATAAATATTTACAGAGTATTCGAAAGGCTGAATGGTTCATCTCCAACAAACATACGTAAAGAATTACAAATAGAAATTTTATCATTAATGAATCTAATTTCTTCAACTCTTTAACAAATTATCCTGTTTATCAACATTTCAATCAGGGAAAAAATTATCACATAAAACGAATTCATTCCCGAAAGATATATTTCACCCTCCATAAATAATTTTCTGCATTAATACTAAATAATACCGTGTCTTAAAACTCTAAATTTATAATAAAAATTACTAAATACTTATTAAAATCTTATTTTACTCGAATATATTATTAAAATAGAATCATAATTACTAATAATTATTATATGAATTCTGGCATCTCCGAAAAGTTCTGTATTATTTTATTCAACATCCTGAAAATTGCAGAAAATTGCACAGGAAATAAATATATTTAAAAAAATTAAAAAACGAATATGTAATAGTAATTTATGCAATTAGTTTATAATGTTAAACTTATAAATTTAAATCATAATCAAACTTAATTTTCCAAAGAACTTTATTGTGATGTCCTAGGTATTTGACATCTGTGCGAGAAAACGGTGGTCGGCTAATCCGTTTATCAATGCCTCCTCACGAGTCTCTCACTGCGATTGGTGCGTAAAATGCTAAACGTCATCATTTGTGCCGTAAAAGATCCTTTTATGAACGATTTCTTACAACAGAAAATGTCGTTTGTATTGCTGGTATACAAAAAAATATTTTAATTATTTGTGATTTTACAGGGATTTCGATGGTGAAACGGTTAGACAGTTGTAACCAAGTTCGCGGATTCGAACCCAAGCCTCCTACGTACGCCTTTCTTTGGAGCGAAAGTAAATCCGGTTGTCCCATGTTATAGATTTACTACATGTAAAAGATCCTGAAGCCTAAAAGAAACCTCCGAGCCAAATTCAAATCGCCTGTTATGTCACCCAAGTGGTGGTGTTGCATGGTCAGATGGAAGAGCAGGTCTGATGGCCTGAGTCTCGCCAGGTAAAATAAGGCATTGAATTGAATATAATTTTTTTAATTGCAAAGTTTAAAGTGTATCTTCATATTAATTTTGATTACATATTTTCAGAATTTCAATATTATTAAGGAGCCCCATAGTTTGGTTATGTTTATATCGCATTACGAAATTAATCCGACCCTGCCACCATCTTGCTGTCACTACTCCCTTTATCTTTGACTACACATATACTGGTGCAAGAATTATCACCGCGGGAAGGACGATATGTAGTCTTGCGATAGTGAACGTCGGACTGGATTTTCAGGTTTTCTTTTGGTTCTCCATTTTCCCCTCATTCTATTTCCATCATCACTTACCTTATATTCATGACCGTTATCATTGACTAATGAAATCATAACTCATGGGTTTCAATGATCCTAGCTGTTCAAGAGCCCTTAAACTATATTAAATAAATAACCCTCCTCTGGGTATGGAATTTTAATCCATGCGAATCCACATGAAATTTATGGTAGACGAAACGGTTCGAGGCAGGTTTTCTCGGGGTTCTCCTGTTCCATGTGCCTCTGATTTTAACATTGCTCCATTTTCATTTATGTGACAAATCATTATCATTTTTGCCTCAAAAGTCAATTTCATTCAGCATTGCAGGTTGAACTATGCAGGCTCAGGTTTTAGAATAACATTTAAGACTATCATCTTGATTGTGTTTCTTTGACCAGTTGTACGGTCCGCTGGAATAGGCACATAGTACTTTGCACCGTGCAAACGCAAGCAACTTCACAGATATTAGGTCAATGACGCAAGCAACAGTCGTTCCAATTTTATTGGTTGGAAGAGTAAAAGGCCAAATAGTCGTGCAATCTTTTTATGATTTCTGTGAGCGCCGTTTAACTGTCATTTTTAATCTGTTGAGTTTCCTCTCCCCCGTACTGACCTTGCGTAGCATCATACGTAGCTTCTACCTCTTCAAATGTTTCCGTCTTTTTATTCGGTTTCTTCTAATCATATTCAAATTATATACCATGACGTCAGTTACTATCGCAATCACGCGGCACATCTACCACAATCTGACAGCTCTTTTGTTAAGGCGCTGTCCCTCGTCAATTCTTTTCTATTTTCGTCATCGTAACCACCACCTCCCCTAAAACTTTATCACCACCGCCCCTATCGTCTTCACAATCTCCACCCTTTCCATCCCTACCTGTATCACTACCACCAGCATTATCACCCAAATGTCCCCATCCTCACTGTCAATACCGCTGCTGCCATCAGTGGCGGATTCAGATGGGAGTGTAAGGAGTGTTCGTTTGTTACCTTCCTTTATTTGGCTAAATTGATTTAAATATTTATTTGTTAGAATTATGTAATTATTAAAAAATAATATTTAATGGTATATATGCACTACAAAAATTATATACATTATAATGACAAATGTTTATTATTTAACAAAAATCTGTGATGGCACCCTGATCGGCTGGATCCGTCCCAGGCTGCCATCACCTCTTTATTCCCCTTCTGCTATCACCAAAAGCAGCATCACCATTACTAATAACCTTTACCTCTATCCACCTTTCCACAACCACCACTCCTACCGTGGTCCGCAGCTCCCAAGCACACAAGTGCCTGCGGCTTTCCTTCCCCACGCCACCGGCCGCGCCACTTGTTCTGCGATTGATTTCCGTCTGAAGTATCCTCATCCATTATACAGCGCGTGTCCGTTTGACCTAAATGACATTTCAGAAAGCCGCGCGCTTTTTAGAACCTCTCCTCCCCGCCTCTCCCCGCCACGCCCCGCTCCCCTCGACCCCGCTTCTCCCCGCTCCGCGCCATGCGCACGTAATTATCCTGCGCTCACGTAACCGCTGGACGCTGCACGATTCCAGGGAGGGGAGGAGAGCTCCGTTTTTGCGTTTCCCTTTCCGTTTTGTTAGCGACTAATGTCGGCCGTTTGTTTGTTCCTCTACGCTCCTGAAATATATTTCAGGGCCGAGATAAGATACGAGCAGGGCGCCGAGACTCAAAGAATCATTACTTTTTGTGCTATGAGTCCATAGCAACCGATTGCATCACACAGCAACCGCAAACAAAAAAAAAGGTACAGACACTCAAGAAAATTACGTGCTTCTGTGATTATTTTGAAAAGGTTTTGTGGTTTATTTCTGGTCGCGAATGGCGCAGAGGGGTTTGGTGCGGAAGAAAGGAGAAGGAAATTTCGATTTCGATTCGAATAGCTTTCAGGAAATTCGAAGCTTAGTAGAATCCATAGTAATAACTGTTTGGACTTTGAATTAAGATATTTTGCGGCGTATCTTCCAAATAAGCAATAGATTTTCGTTGTTGCAAGTCATCTCAATATTAGGTCGCCTCTTTCCAACAGGAAATGTGTCGTGTTTGAACCGCAAGCTGGAACCGCATATCCTCCAGAGAGGCTTTGGCTATTCATTCACTAGTTCGCGTAACTTTCTCGAGGAGAGGAGGTGCAGGGATAAAGTTGAATTTCCAACATTGCGGCACGATGAATAGGGCTTCGAGTTTAATTTATTCAAAACCCCGCTCACAGTGAACGAACTGAACTGGGAACGAAATATCACGTTAAAGGGAAAATGCAATCAATATAAATTAATTTCTCAGGAAAACTGCTAGCTGACAATTTTGAAAAGAGGGCGTCGGAGGTCAGTGTGACCTCGAGAATGAGTGGCTCTTGCAAGACCCTGAGCATTTAGATTAAGAATCTTGCCGTAAAAATAAGCTACATATTAGAACTCGTTATTTTCTTTGTATGAAGTTAACTTACCACTATTACCGAGAATGGCGACCGAGAGACGTAAGAGCATTTACATGAAAAGTTATTAAGGACATACATCGATTAGTTAAAATGTTTATTTGCAACTGGAAAAACTTTCATACATTTTTTAAAGGACCCTTTAACTATCTTAATAATACTAACATTTTATTTAAAAAATGTATAATGCTTATAAAATTCGCGGTTCTTTTTTTTTCAAATGTTTCAACAACGGCAGTTAATGACTGTTAATGTTTTGTTCTCATTTACTTTTAATCATTATAAATTGTTATATGCTTCGTTAGGCTTGAAGTATATTGCAGTCGCTGATGCAATGATTTAGAATTAACTCACTTGGTAATAAGATTTTATATCCCTTGTTACGATGAATTTCAGTAGAGTATTTTAAACGTCAGGTCAGTAAGCAAACAATTTTTAGCTTGGTTTATTAGGCTTCTTTTTATCTGTTCTTCATTTCTCACTTTTTGATATTCACTTCACTACTGTTATTTTAAGTTCCCTTCTCTCTTTACTTCTTCATTCTTCTCCCTACTTCCTTTACTTCTGTGTTCATTTTCTTTCCCTCTTATCTCTTCTGTGTTTACACTTCCTCTTTCTCTTTCTTCTTCTCCTCTCCACCTTACCTCTCCTCTTTACCTCTCCCTATCCATTGCCCCTCTCCATTTCTTTTTCTTCTTCCCCTCTCCAACTCCCTTTCCACTTTTCCCTCTGCCTAACCATTGCCTCTCTCCTTCTCTTCTTCTTCTCCTCACCACTTTTCCGCATTCCTGTTCATTGCCCATCTTCGTTTCTTCTCCTCTCCACTTTACTTCTGCCCACTGCCGCCTCCTTTTTCTCTGACCTTCTCTCCCTCTCTATTTTCTTCTTATGCTTTATTGCCATTGCCTCTCTTCCTTTCTTCTTCTTCTCCTTTACACTTCTCCGTCTTCCTTCCATTGCCTCTCTCCCTTTCTTCTTCTTCTTCTGCTTCGTCTTCTCTTTATCTCCGCTCCCTACGTCCCTCTTCTTTTCTTCTTACCTTCTCTCTCTCTCTCTTTTTCCCTTGTAGGCTTCTCTCGTTCTCATCTGCCTCTTCCCGTCTCCCCCTCTGTTCACCCCTCGGCCTCGACGCTCCCAAGCGAAGATGGCAAGCACGTGGATCTGCCCAAGCCGACCGTGTGGCGCGGGGGCGAGCGGAAAGGGGCGGGGCGAGGCCGCGGGAGTCGAGCCCAGACGGAGGCTTCGCCACCTCCGCCGCCAGCGCCGCGGCGCCTCCGGAAGGCGGGCAGCAGCATTACGGCCGATTACTTATTCAGCCGCGGAAACGCGCGCGCCGCCGCCGCCGCCGCCGCCGCCGCCGCCGCGAGTTGCAGACTTGTTCAATTTTAATCAAGTAATTAGCGCCCGTTTTTCGCCACCCGCGGGCGATGCGTGCGCTCCCTCGGGCGGCGGTGGGGGCGGAGGCAGCGGCGGCGGTGGCTTCCTTCCGTTTCTTTGCGGACAGCCGTTCCAAGTCTGAGCTCGCGCAGGGTTGTCCCGGGTGCGTAGGATTGCTCTTGGTTGTGCTGGCAGAGTGATGGATCCCTGTCGGCCACCCTGTTTCTGATGCCTTCAAAACTATTCCGTAATACAGCCATGAAGAAGGCCATGGTAGAATGGCCGAAACGACGGTGCCTTAGGGTATAATGCGGGGTTCCCCAAACTGGCGTGGGAATTCGATTGACTGTGGTCGCGTAAGTCTGCGACTTCGTTTAACACGTCTATGTGGAGCGAATTCTATTTCGAGGCATTTTAGTTGTGAGGGAGGCCACTACATAATGCGGAAAATGCCACTGAGGGACTCCACGCCGTGGGTCGGACTGCATTCGAACGATTCTGACCGCAAAAGCACACGTCCTTGCTTAACACACATCCACTTATAAAATCTGGACATTTCAGCTCTGCGGAAGGGAAGTATGTAATAGCTCCATCGTCAAATGCATGACGTCACGTCGCGAGGACAGAAAAGAGCAATCTTGTGACTTGCCATTTCAGGACCACGACATCCCTTCCGCTGTTTTACAGCCCGGAATTCTTGTCTATGTACGATTGTGTAAGGTCTTCCTCTGTTGTGGACGAAGAGAGAATGACACATACCTTAACTTTTTGTTGTATATTTCTAGCGAGTTGTTTGCAATGAAAGATGGAAAATTGATAAATGAAAGCGCCGTGACCACACGTCATAATGTAGTACGTGAATTTGATTGGATTACTAGGCGACAAATACTTGTAGTTGAGAGAGCTATGAATGTCATAGTAGCTTAGTCGACAACAAAAGTCAGTTCTGAGCAAGATCGGTTCTTTGTCATAAAATACATAAAGATATTTCATAAATGTTTAATTTTCGGATTAATGTTTATGTAGGGTATTTAATGGTTTGCCTTTTCCTACTTCACTACGCTGTCAGAGTAAAAGCATCTATTACGTAGGTGTTATTCAAACCGTAAGCAGCAGAGTCATTGCTACTACATCCCTATGCAGTATTCAAGATGGTAATTGGCGAACTTTTAGATACAAATTGGGAGCGTTTGGATACATGAAGAATAATAAGAAAAATGATGGATAATAAGATAGCCGAAGAAAAAGATCGAAGTTGTCAATAAGATTTTCTACTATTAATATTATATTTTCCAAATGAGTTTATTTAATTACATTGACATAATTTACAGGGACTGAAATTATTTCTTATTGAATTCAAGTTGAAATAGTATGTGAAAATTTGGTGGTTGATAGGTAAATATTGTATCTTTTTAATTTATAGTCATTTACACTTCACTGAATTAAAATATTGCCTCGAAACTGACTTGTTGTCTCATCAAATTTTAAAGTTCAGAAAAAGTTGAATGCACAGTAACGAATTTCGCATAGCGTGCGATGTCAGGTCTCGTAATAATTTTGAATTCGTCCCGGTTGTTATACAATTAGTTTATAATGTTAAGCTTTGTTGCATGAATACCTACATATTTTGAAATCTAATAACGTTAAGAGCCAGTTTTTAAATTTATATGACCCCTCACACACACACACACACACACACACACACACACACACACACACACACACACACACGCATACGTATGTCACATACAGTTGGAACCGTTTCTTGTCGATAAAAAATACTAAAACATGGTATATTTATGCAACAATCCTACATCACGTGTGAATTCATTAACAAAAGACAGTTTATAATATTGAAGTTAGACGGGAATTGTTCTTGGAAAATATTAATTTTTATCGTCATATTTCTTTCATATTATTGTTTGTCTGAATTAAGTTTCCATGAATTCCAAAAGGAGATTCTTCTTGCTTCTTGGCTGTTTATTAGTTCATTACGATTATTTTCATTGGTAAAGTATCAGAAGCAATGAAAAGAAATCATGGAGTGTTTTTGAAAGCTTCGCAAAGTCAAGTTGCATTACGTTCCAAAGATGATAGAGTTTAGAAAGAGCGTCTCTCATGCTCCACAGAATCTGTGCATACACATGCCTTCCGAAAAGCTACGTAATCATTCCATTTCCCTCCATTTCCCCGAATTCCATTTCGAGCCTAGAAGGAATTTTCGAATACAATTATAAGGTCTAAACTCTCGAGTGCATCCGGGAGACGCAGAAAACGCATTAAGGGGTTCGAGGAAGTGTGGAGTGCGTTTCTTGATACTATCGATCTCTTTAACCAGTACACCGAGTATCGAGCATGCCGAAGTAACCCCCGGCTCGTGGCCCCTCTGTGAAGAGCTGCTCGAACAGCTCACGGGTTCCTGCGGAGGCCACAGAGGGGAGACGGGCAGGGGGGCGTTTCCCGGCGCTGGTTTCGAAGGCGGGCCCGCCGAGCTCGGTGTTTGCGAGGAAGGCGGAGCGGAGGGAGGGAGGGTTGGTGGTGCGGACAACTCTCCAAGCGACCGCGGGATTCGAAGCCGTGCCCCTCTGAAGCCGTCGGCGCGGGCGGGGAAGGCGCGGAGCGCGGCGGCGGAGAAGGGGTGCGGCTGCGGGGGCGGAGGCGAGCGGGAGGGCGAGTCAAGTGCTGGCATAATTAGCCCGCACTCGCTCCTTCCCCCTCCGCCCGCCCCGCGCCCCTCCCCCCTTCGGGCTTCAAAAGACGGCGGCCGCCTCTCGTTAGCTCGCAGCAGCTTCAAACGGCGCCGCTCCGCGAGCGGGGAGGGGGGAGGAGGGCACGGGACGGGACGGCGCCGGGGAGGGGCGGCCACACCCCCTCCCTGCACCCCCGACGCGCCGCGCCGCCGGATTTTTGCGCGTAGTACGCCGAGCGTCCGCTGGCGGCGCCCGCGTCCAGCCGCGCCGCGTCGCCGCCGACGCCGCCACCGGCGTCGCCTCCGTCGCCAAGGCGCCCCGCCCCCCTCGCCGCTGCTCCACGCCCCGCCCCGCGGGGGAAAGAAGGGCGAAAGCCGTGCTAATCGCGACGAGAAGGACCGGCCCGACCCGGGCCGGCGGCGTGCCGCGGTGCCCGCCTCCCTCTCCTCCGCCAGCCGAGGAGGGGCCGAAGGTTGACACATTGATCCGTGGTCAAGTACCGGGCCCCCGAGGGTGGCGGCGGCGGCGGGGGCGGTGGCGCCGGCAGCGGCTTCCGCGGGCGCGTGTGATTTATACGAAGCCCCCGCGGCGACCTGCACTCGACCGACCATCAATCATTGGCGAGAGGTGCACGCGGAAAATGGCCCCGCATCAGAAAATAATAACTTTTACAAGACGGGCAGGAAATTAACTTTCCCGACTTTGATAAAACGGCGCGATGTGCCGTGCGCGCTGCCCGCCGCTGCCGCGTGTCGGCGTGTGTGGCGCGTTCCCCTCCCCTCTCCTTCCCCGCCCCGCCCACCCCGCTCGCGCCTTTCTTTATTCTGTATTACATTCGGAAACGTATTAGCAGAATGAGGCGGTGGGCGCTAGGTAGATCCATAAACGTCGCGAGGAACCGGTCCCATAACTCAGGGCGCCCGCGCCGGACCCTCCCGCGCCGCGCGTCGGTCGATGTGTTTACTCCGTGCTCGGTGATTTTCTCCCTCGCCGCCGCCGGAACTTCCGGGGAGCCGGGTTGTGGGTGGCCGATGGCCCCCAGCCACGCTAGCCTGCCCGGCAGGGGACGCGCTGTGGACAATCCGTTCGGGCGCCTCGCTTCAGAGTACTCGGACGTGATTTTCTTGTGGTTCCGTTCTCCTGTCGTGTTTCTGATATTAACATAATTATTAAGACATTTGAGGGATCCAGAGTACAAAGGGTGTACGGGCATTTGTTTGGCAAATTTTGAGTGAAGAGAAGGATTGAGAAGTAAAACATATTTCGTGAACAAATAGTATTCCAATAGTTCAAACAGTTGCCGTGTTCTAGCAGTGGAAAGAAAATGCCTTCCGTAGTGTTTTCTATAATCACTCAACATTCATCTCGATATATTCAATATTCCATTTAAGGCACTTATATACTTTGTGCTCTATGCCCCCATTTGAAATAATACTTCTCAGAATGAGAAAATGGGATGGGATTCTATCGTTTACTCCGAAATAAATAATGTGATTGTTTTTGTTTTATGAAGCAATAACTAATTCACACTTAATAATATATTTACGTGATGTAACGCATTACTCAGGGGGAGTGTTGGTGAACAACAGTAGAGGGATGCACAGTAAGAGTTCCATCCAACTCATTCTCGTTGAATCGTAATTCTTCGATTCTGGCACGGAACTCGCCATAAAATAATGAAAACACCTCATAAAACGTTAAATAATATTCCTAACAACTGAAAATTTTTGTTGTAACACTTAATTTTATTCCTAACACTTAATTTTTGTTGTAACGATATTGTCGAGACTATTTTTTTATTTTCTAGAAATAATGATTATATGTAATTACATTAACTTTTAAAATACCCATATTTCATTTTATATCCTATTTCCATCGTCTCCTACTTACAACAGTATTTTAAATTCTATTTGCGTCATTCTCATGTTCTCTTATCAACCATTTTGTTTTTATTTCATCCATATCGCAAAATATAATGTTTCTTCAAATAGCTGTAGACCCTTTGATTCCCATTGCGTACGTGGAAGTTACTTGTTCTGGGCTTCTTCAATACATCGCCTCTGAGTTTTATTTCTTTCCTATCTAGTTGCAGTTTTTATTGTTCTAAAATTCATGTCTTAAATATCATTTTAGTACAAGAATTTTGCGGAATTTTTACATTTCTTTTACATTTAAGTTCCTGATTCATAAGATTGTACTTAAAATCAATATACCAGAATAGGTGATACTTAGAGCGGTTTCGTTTCTTAAGAAGATAGTTTTTGAATTGCACTATCTTATGGGTAAACATTATATCATTTTTTGTTCTTTCCACATCATTGCTAATCATGCTTTTCGAGAAATAGTTATGATCATTCTTGTGTTATCGTTTTGAGGAAAAGTAACAGAATTGTATATTATTGTATTATTGATTAACTGTATTGGCATATTGGGTAAAATAATATTTTTTTCTTTACCTGATGATGAACGAGTGAATTGTTGTTTAGATATTTTGATGATATTTGGTTACAGATGTAAAGGACTTAAACGCCAAAGGTGTAAGAGGCTTTCACCAACTTACTGTGTTAGAATTGACGTGTTTATATTTCATTCGCGTGATGACAATGAGAACTCATTAATTATGTACAGGTGTTTGGCTGACTGTGAGTTAGGAGATAGCAGATGTTTGAGAGGATAATCTAAACGCAAATACATTCTGATTAAAGTTTCGATATAATTTTATAATAAACTCAGACGCTGAAATTTAAAAAAAATAATTAATGACATCAGACTTAATATCTCATAATTGTTTCGTACACTGCTATTTTAAACTTCGAACCATGTATTAAAAGAATAAATACGCATGTAAATAATGGTATGGTACTTGTTATAAAACTCTGTCATCGTTATTTAATTTTCGTCATAAACTATATTTTTATCGTTTTAAATGTTTAAATATACTAAAAGTCTTATTAATGTATTATTTAGACAATAATTACTAGTTTGATAATATATTTTGATAGAGATATCAACGGAGCAAATACTACAATTTCTACTAATCTATGTAATTAATCTCAATTTGTCAGAGGTTCTTCGTTTAGAATGGTAATATAATGCACTTAATGTTTTAAAACATTCTCATGAAATAATTTCTCCATACTGTAATGTAAGAACTCCACCAAACGATGACTTCAATTACATCCACTAAGTTTCTCTTTTAGATTTTTTTGGAATGGTGTCTCTACAATTTACTATAATTATAGAATAAAAATAACATTATTCCGACGTTAGTAAATTATATTAGGATAAATTATATTAGAAGTAAAATATTCTATCTTGAGTATTTTTTTGAAAATAATATTATTTAACAATACAATCAAATTTTTATGCGATAATGGTCTGAATTATGAATATTATAGAAAGCATTGCAATTATCTTTTTAGTTTTATTGAGTCTATTTGTTTTTTTATAATTCTTTTTTCAGATTGAGTCAATCCAGAAAGTTGAATTAAAATCTTGAAAAGAACATACTGAACGTATTTAAACTGTTCCTTGTGGATTGAAATCGAATTATCTTTCAAAACCATTACAAATGTTGTGACACAACGGTCAGTTATTGGAATGAAATATTACAACATTGTTTAACATAAAAAAAATAGAACAAGTCGGCACCCTCATGTTGAGGTTGTCAAAATACATCTGACATGCGTTTAGAAGCAAACGCAGTGTGGTCGAGTATCAATAAACACCTATTCCGAGCGTTTGCTTAACAGTTGTGTGTTTCTACAGTTATATCAAGTTCTGGTTCGTATATCTTTTCCTGACGTTTAGAAACAAATAGGGAAAAGAAAGGCGTCAGTTCATACGCTATCCACAGAAAATAAAAGCTCGTTCCAGAAGTGCTCATCGATAGAATACTTTCTAATTGAACAGAAATACTTCAAACTTTGTATTAATCTCAAAAACAATTTATTAAAGTCCGGGCCTTGGTTGAAATGTGAGCGCTAAACATAGAATTTTCACATAGTCTTTGACTTATAGTCCTATGAGCAAAAAAAGAAATACAGGTTAAGCAAAGTGGTAGACACACCGCAGGCAATGTTTTATTTAATAGCTATATTCTAGAATTTCCAAATAAGTTATAGTACAACAGAATAACATCATGAAAAACTAATTTGCAAACAACGCAAGTTGACGTATAAATTCAACGAACATTTTTATATTTGAAATTCAATATTTGTTTGGAATTCAGGTTATTAAGTAGTCTTTCATAACAGATGCACATTGTAATTCAGATTTATTGATATGTGATATCACTGGAATGGCAGAATCATTTTAGAAAGGTATTTTGGATTTTTCTGAAAATATTGTTCTAATCCGTTAATATAAGCAATTGTGAAAATGTTAAATTTTTTGAACTGAGAAAAAATATGATTCTGTAGAGTCACAACAGTCGGAGGACAAACGAAAATAAAAGATAAAAATGGTATTTTATATGTATTTTTTTAAAATAATTAGAAACATCAGTCTTTCAGGTAAAGGTGCAGGTCTTTGAGGGATTACGCCAGTGAGCAAGCATAAGTTAATAAAAGATATCTTGAATTCTATTATGGAATTTGTGGAGATTGCCTTTCATGCCAAAATTAAAAGGTTGAAACATCTATGCCTTACGTGAAATTCAAACCCTCCAAAAATTGTTTTAGGGTTATTTCATATGGTCCTATTAATAACTGTGTTATCGGTGACCACTACTTCTTTCCCTGAAAGTTGGAGGGCCTTTAATTTTTCCTTTCCCAAACCAATTTTTTAATACAAGAAAATGATCTTCCTGCTTTTATTGCAACCTAGTCTATCTTCCATTTTCCCTCACTCTCTTTCCATCGTCTTTGCTTCCCTCCGATCTTTTTCCCTTCATCATTCGATGAATGTAGTGAACCACAAAATAAAATACGTCATTGAATATTATGTAGATATACACTATTGTGATACATTCTTGATTATTGTGACACGTTCTTAATTAAGATGCTTATGAAAAAGTTGATTATTTCGTTATAAATAATAATGTGACCAGTATGGTCTAGGTGTCTATTAACCTTTAAAACATTTGTATTGCGAACCGATCATCATCAGAGATTTTTTCGGCAGAACATAGTTTTTCCATCCGGTGAAGGCTGGTATGATGATATGATGCTCGCAAAGCGATCGTAAAACATATAACTAGTAATTCTTTGACCTCGGTGAATGAGCTGATAGACAAAAAAAAGTAATTATTCAGCAGAGCAAAAAACAACTTTAAACTAATGCTGTAAAAAAGGGATTAATGATATTCAGAGGAAACCTACAAACAAAGAGTTCCGTTTTAAAATCACCTTCGTTTGAGTATCATTAATCCTTGATTTAGTTCAGTTGAAATTTGTTTTTGCTCGCCTATAAAAGTAAGGGTTTGTGACTTATGAGCTTATTCACTGAAATCAAAGAATTAATACCAAGCGTAAAACTATTACTTATGAAGAGTAGTGGAGTGTTTCGTGGGTGTTGGGCGGCGTGTGACGCTCTGTGTGTGTTGCAGGCCCGGAGGCGCGGGCGGCGCTGCGAGCGAGGGAGCCGGCGGCGGCGGTGGCGGAGGCGCTTTGGCGGCGGCGGCGGCGGCGGCCGCGGCGGCGGCGGCGGCGGCGTCGGCGGGCGGCCTGGGCTGCCCGGTGGGCGTCGGCGGCGTCGGCGGGCCGGTGGGCTCGCTGGGCGGCGTGGGCGTGGGCGGCGGGCCGGTGGGCGTGGCCGGGCTGGGGCTGGGCGCGAGCGGCGGCGGCGTGGTGGGCGTGGGCGTGGGCGCGTGGGACGCCGCCGCGGGCGTGGGCGCGGTGGGCGGCGGCGCGCCCGCCGCCATGTCTCCGTGGAGCGACGCGCTGCGCGACGCCGTGGCGGCGCTGCAGGCGTCGGGCCGGCCGCTGGGGTTGCTGGCGTCGACGTCGCCGCCACAGTGACGGCCGCGCGGCCGGGGCCGAGGCCGGGGCCGCGGCCGCGGGCGCGGACGCCCCCGCCTATGCCGCTGACGGCCGCCACTGCGACGCCAACCACCACCAACCACCACCCACCACCCGCCCACACGCCCGCGCAGCGCCTGGTGTGGAACCTGCGACGATTCACCTTCTTCCCCCAGCGCCTGAGCGCCCCGCGCGCACGGACTTCGCTGCCAAGCGGAGCCGCCCCGGGGACGCTCCCAGTTTTTTAATTAGTGTACAAAGTTTGTTAGTTATGATTATTATTATTATATTATTATTATGATTGTGTAGAAGAGACTCTGATCACCAGCAGTGTCGCCTGGCCCGGGGCGCGGGCGCTCTCTCGCGACCCGTCCCCGGTGCCCAGGCCCCACAACGATGCAGCAGCAGCAGCCGCCGTTTCATTGTAATTAATGTTACTTAGTTATATATCTCTCGTTTCTATCGTTGTTAACTACTTGTTCATACTTTTAGTCGTCATGGATGATCTGTTCTCGTTTCTAACACACGTTCGGAGGGCACAAACCCCCGTCTGTTTATAAACGTTACCTCTCCTAGGGCTGGTCCGAGGCGGTGGCGATGGAGGCGGAGACGCGGCGGCGGCGGCGGTGAAGATGGCCGCGTGCGCGGCACTCGGAATTTTCCGGCCGCGCTTCTTCTTATTATTATTTATTCCCGGGACCCCGCCGCTTAGTCTTGCCGCCGCCGTCGTCGGCGTTCGTCGTCGCGAGGTGTCGCCCAGACGATAATCACCTTCGCGGCGCGCTCGCTCTCTCTCTCTCTCTCTCGCCCGCTCGCTCGTTTGTTTTCACGACAAACAAGGGACGAGCGGGCGACAAGACGCGCGCAAGAGCGGTCACCGCGTCGTGTGGCCACGTCGCCGCCCCGCCCCGCTTCTCCGCCTCCTCCCCACGCCCCGCCCGGCCCCGCCCACCCCGCCCCGCGAGGCAGGCAGTCTCCCCACGTCATTTTAATATTTCGCCGGCGCGGGGTCCCCGCTCATGTAAATACGGCCCCGCCCCGGCGAGATGACATTTTTAAACTCGCGACTGGATATTTCCATTAAGGTTTAATCAATTGATTGTAATTTAACTAGAGGATTTGCGCGGGGAGGCGCTCAAATATTTGCAAAAATGTCATTAGCACTGATTTGATCCGCTGGTGGGTCGGGGTGACTTGGCGGCGGTGGTGGCAGAGGTGGCGGGCGGCCGGTCGCCCCGCCCCGCCCGCCCTGCCGACACCCCGCCTCCGCCCCCGCCCTCTCCTTGCCGGCCCTCGTCCTGCTGTTGTGTGCCCAGCCGCACGCCCATGCACCTTCTGTTCTCACTGAACGTATTTGCTCAACAAACATGTTTACGGACCTTGTGTGAGACTACTACTACATACATACGTCAGTACGTACTTTTGACCTGTGTGCATTCCACGAAATGAGAGGAGAAAAAGCGTCATCTGGACCACGTGGCGATTGTGTAAGGGCGCGAGCCCTGCGCTGCGGGGCGTGGCGGGGAGGGAGAAGGCGGGCCGGACCCCGCGCTCCCCGCCCGCCTTGTTCCCCGCCCGCTCGCCCCCGCCCTCGCCCGCGCGCTGTTGCTTTGGGTCACGACCGTCGGCGTCTGGTGACGTTGCAGTGGGGAGGGAGGGTATTCACACCGTGAAACTGCATTCGTGTCGCGGATGACCTGCCTTCAGGCGTACGCCCCGTGCCATTTTTGATGTAGCATTGGCTTTGAGATATGTTCCTGCCATTCCAAACAGCACCTACTTAATATTTTGCTAAACAGATTGTATAAGATTCATATTAGCCGTGGATCGTATGACATTCGTCCATTTCATGTATTTACAATATGAAGCACGGTAACATATCCTGAAGGCAATGAAGTCATTCTGATATTAACAGGATTCTTTATACTGTTGACTAGTTTGCTGATCAATTAATGATTTCTTTAGATACAATTTTGAATTCCTGAAATGTGTGTTAAGGTCTGTTAAAATATTGATTTTCAAAAAAAAAATTTTGTATGTTATTTCGAAATTTATTGCTGTTGATATATTCATGGTTAATGATTATCTCTCTAAGCAAATTTAATGATTCTCTCTAAGCAGCATTTTTGAAGCAAATTCCAGAATATTATTTATATTTACAATAACTTGCATAAACTACATAGACCAGTATAGATGCACAAACTGTAAATAGATCTTAATTTCAACGCATTACGGGATATTAATAGCTATTTAAAATTTCCTTTTATATTTTCAACCTGCAACTTCACCAGAAACTGACTTTGTTGGCGCGCATGCCTGCTTGCAACATCGCATTGCATTTTGCAAAATGGCTTTCAGCGCACAACATGGGAACAAAAAACACAGGCTACATGTTTTCTTTTGCCTGTGCTCTGCTCTGTACAGCGGCTGCCATTTTGGCAACCGAGGAAGTAACACATGACAAGTGTTTGCACATTTTTTTCTGTCGGTGTAGATACCTTCACTAAAAGCTGCTCCGAAAATACATCTTGTCAGTTTAAAATTATCCCCTGAATCACAAGTATCCATCAATGATAGTTCATATTTCAATATGAATTTCAAGAATTATGTGACGTGAAAAGAATGTCTCAAATCTGATGTGTATTAAATGTTTTGAAAAACTTATGTACAACACCGAACATGTCAATGAGATTATTGGTAACTATACATTCATCATGGAAGAATATTGAGAATTATCTGCACAGAAACTACATAAAACGTTTATTATTATTCTATCATTACTCACTACCGTGTTTCCTATTTTTGTGCAGTATCTAAATAAACATGTGATCCCACTTATAGGAAAGATTTACACAAAAATCTTTACTCAGAACTGAATGTGAGGTTTGCATTCTTGTATCATTGATTCCGTCTCTCCCACAAACACATTCATACTAAGAGACTAATGAATGTAATAACATGCTCCATTGTCACAGCGGATTGCGCGTGACTCATATGAGTCCGCCCGCCACCACCAACGCGCTACAACACAATGCGGTCACCGTTCCTTTGAAGGGTTTCATTTCATCACATTCCCATTAATACATTACACCTGCCGCCTATACCTGCCCCAGCCACGTGAGCATACCGCCGCGTTTCACCGTTCCTAAATTCATCGCCGCCCTCGCAGCGCCTCTAACGAAATTACGCGGCGAGGGCGCATTCTGTCGCGGAGCGGGCCCACGTGCGTGGCGCGGTGGCGCGGTGGTGCGGTCGTCCTCGACATTAGCGCCGTTCGGCCCCGGCGCGCCGGTCGTTGCGCGAAACGCTGATGAACTCCATTCCCCCGCGGCCGAGCGTCGTCTGTTCGGGCGACGAGCGACTTCCAGGGGGCCGCGGCCCGCGGCGCGCGGCGATCGAGGAGGCCGTGACGGTGTATAGTCCGGCGCGGTGAAGAGGCCAACTGGAGAAAGAGAGTTTGCGGGAACACAGGAGGGAGACAATTGACTCAAATGGCTTGAGGACGTGCTGTGGAGGATAGCGAGGAGTGGGAGAAGGTTTGGTTATTGTAGGACGGAAGAATTATACCCAACTATTGAATGAAAGTCATACAACAATGAACTCAAAATGTAACTGGTTTCACACTACACATTGCCGCATACACCATTATTTGGTCATTCTTTACGTGCATATCATTGCGTATGGAAATTATAATAGACTTACTTTAAAACCATTTTTTTAAATTTATTTTTTATGTATTTAATGTCAAAAACAATTAAACACTGTGCGACATATTTTGGGGAGAATTGCAATCTGAGCAGTGTTTTTGAGCTCTGGAATCTGTCTTTTATATTAAGTTGAATTATGTCTCATTTATTAAGTTGAATCATGAACACAAGTAACAAGAGCACTTTTGGCAAAAATCAGTACGAAAACATTTCCTCCGATGCAATACAATATATTTGAATAAGCCAAACAGCTACAGTTTTTGGATATAACGTAGTGTTCTACGTAAATAAATCAATTTACTGCAGCGAGAAAATATTGAACGATTATTTGAATATCTACATTCCTTCCAGAGCTGAAAAAAACATGCACGGATAGTGAACCTTCATATATGTCCAGAAGCAAAACAAGGGGTAATCTCGGCATTCGCTCAAAGGATCAGGGAAACTGGATCAAAAATCTGATCGAGATGGAGGTCATTGACCTAGAAGCTGAGGTATATTTCAGGGCAAATACCGAAGAATCATTAGCAAGGCCCCACAAACGATACATTCACCGCCCTGAGATGCAATAATCGAAAAAATACGAAATTATATAATTTTAACTTGTGCATTCACTTTCCATATCTGCCCTCAATGATCAATTTCAAACTTTTCTCCTTTCATTCCATATACTTGAGAGACATATTTCATGGAAATGTATATATTTATAATAATACACACAACAACAATCGGCACTAATTCGTCGGATCGACACCATTTCGGATTTCTTTAAATCCTGCAATTAATTTGTTTGAATATTGTGCGAAATTTAGATCTCTCAATATCAAGAAATTCTAAATGACACACACAAAAGCAATATGATTTACTGCAGAAAATATGCAGAAGTAGAACAACGTAACACCTTGTGTATTTGCCTGAGCGGCACATTCTTTATATTGCCTGACTATACCGCTCACATCGCCACAAACCTCACCGTCACCACCGCCCCGCGGCGGCGGGCGTCTCCACCGCCGGTTCCCACGCGGACGGTAGCAGGCGACTCGCCGCGTTACAGCCGCGGCGACAACACGCGCGTTGCAACTTTCATAAGCGTTAAATTTAAAAGGCTTTAAAACAAAGCGGCGGGGGTGGCGGGTCCGCGGGCGGCGTCGGCGTCGGCGGTGGCGGAGGCGCCCGCCCGGAGGCCATGCATTAGTCAAGATACACCTGTGAGCTCCGCTGCGTAAAACGGACTTTACAGCCCGCGCGTCTACCTCGGCGGGTTCACCGCGTCGCCGCTGGGGGCGCGGCGGGCGCGCTCGCACGCGGGCGATCAGCGGCGCGGGCGTCCCGACGCCCACCGCGCGGCGTCGCGACGCTGCCGCTGCCGCCGCCCGCTCATTTCCATGCGAACGCCCGCTGTTTTACGGCGCCGACAACTGGCGCCCTGGGGGGCCCGGCGGCGGCGACGCCTGCCGCCGCGGCGGTGGCGCCCCGGCGGCGACGCCCGCGGCGGATGACGTATTAAAGGCGGCGCGCCCCGCGTCATCCGAGCTCATCCATGTTGGATGCCTCAATTCGCAAAAGTCCACCCTGCGGGCGGGCGCCGCGCCGTTGCCTATTTGCGCTGGGACGCCGACGCCGGCGCCGCGACGCCCGCCGCGCCCCGGAATTATGCAGCGCCGCCCGCCGAGTGCCACTACTCCAATTACACGGCCCCCGGCGACGCCTTGCTGGCGGCAGGTGGCGCCGGCGGCGAGCGCGCCTGCCAAGAGCCGGCAAGGCGATCTGTTTCGATTACACTCGCGTTGGCGCAGTGCAAGGCCGCCGAGCCCGCTCCCGGTGAAACTATAAGTGGCGGTGCAGTTAATGCACGTTAATTCCATTCCACGCTGTTTTCATGTGTTTCGTCTTCATTTTCTGAAACGTACCTTTCTTTTATCTGGCAAACCGCTCACACATCATCGTTAATTTTAAGTCGTAATATCTCATTAAGAATATTTATTCCTATATTCAGATAAAGCCAATTTTACTTAATGTCCACTAGATAACATTAATTCAGACATGCATTATTTATGCAGGTGCACTGTAATGCCCGTCTAATAATTACATGGATTTTCTTATGCGTTTTGAAACTTCTCTATTTATTATAAAATACCATTCACTGAACTAAGAATATCTCTTACACTTTGAACCTGTTTTAAAACATACGGTGTCATTACTTTCGAAATTTTCTTTCTGGAAAGCTATTTACATTCATTTGCACTAATATGTAATAAATGGTTGAAAAAGATCTAAAAGTTACACAATAATCTCGTTTTATTAAATCATTAGCATTCAAACAGAGTCTGCTAGAGACTATTACATCACATTTCACAAAAAATACTTTTACATAATACAAAAACGAGTACTTATGTACCTGTCCACCACACATATAGACTAATCATCATTTAGAAGCCAGGTAAGTTTTCAAACTGCCATATTAATCTTGATAGGCAGAAAATAAATTTCTTTGACTTCACAACAGATATCGACAAAACACAATAGACAATTTATAAATCAATAAAGTAATGAAAATAATGATTGATGTACAAAAGACTCTGAATGTAACATTACAAGTACGCGGATATCATGGTAAAAACTCATGAGAATTATGGCGCCAGCAATGAAATCAGTTGTTGCTCTCGATCGTCGTACGCCAACTGACCGACAGATGTCGCATTCGTCTGCACCCTCCGCATTCACAAATCAGTTGAGTATGCGGCTCTGTCGGGATTGTGTGTTGGGCACCGAGTCGGGGTCGGAGCACAATAGGCGGCGAACAAATGCGAAGCGTTCTGGGAGACACCAACGCGCGAGAAGAAGCAGCCTGTTGAAGATCCTGTGCGCTCAGGTAAGTGCAAGTACCACTTGGCCCCTTTATACATAAGCATTGCTGCTAAAGAGCCGTACTGACATGCGTTATTTGCGGTGAAGTCGACGAGATAAATATAAAAATATTTTAAGAGACGCATTTGTTCAAGGTCAAGTTTGCAGTAGAGACGTATTAAACATTTTATACGATCTTGTGAGTCAGTAGTACATCTATCGATAGTGAATTTGAAAAATGGCATAAGAATTCTCGTATAACTGAGATTTATGACTTGCTTATTACAAGTGGTCACTGAAGGTACGCACTTAACATTCACGTTGGTTTAATGTCATATGCTTGAGTATAGAACTATCAGTTTCACTCGCTTTTATGTCTGATTGAAAGTCCATTATAGGTAATAAAAAGATGTATGATTATAATACAAAGGCAAGTATATTTGACTCTGAATTTTCGTAATTTAATTTTATAATAGATGTCACCTATTTTGGATGTACTATTTAGTTCTAGAAATGCGACCCCCGGTATTCCTTGATAAATACTAAGATTTATTCCTAACGTAAGTGCAATTTAGAACACTGTGATTCTACATTTTTGCCACATGTATTTACCGAAATTATTCATGTTAATCAG
This sequence comes from Teleogryllus occipitalis, assembly GCA_011170035.1. NCBI lineage: Eukaryota > Metazoa > Arthropoda > Insecta > Orthoptera > Gryllidae > Teleogryllus > Teleogryllus occipitalis. The sequence continues at coordinate 27,812 of BLKR01006752.1, read as the reverse complement.
GAAAATGTAAATTACTAGTATTTCATTTCAATGTCTTTTATTTAAGTAGTAACTATTCATTCAAATAAATATTCTGTTAATAATCTAATTGAAGTATGTTTTTCAAAACTTGTTTTGTAAAATGAACCTATGAAGTATTATGACACGAACATTTTGGAATGTTCTGGGATAAGCACGAATAATTAATTTTTGCTATTAAAGATGGATATTGAGGAATGTAGAGAGAATTTCGGTAATAGTGTCTATTAAAAACTATTTTTATTACCGATTCATTTTCTTTTAAAACAATCTTAAATAGCGAAGATCATGTTTGATTAACCGCTGCCAACGTTTGATACGACGCAGGTGCAATAGCGAATCGCTGCATATATTCGTGTCATAACTGAACCTTCAGATAGACTTATTTTTCAACCCTTTCAAGTACAAACCAGTATAAGTTGGCATTTAATTCGATATTTAACAAGTTAATTGTTACACAGATTTTAACTTACAACCTCTTCTTTCCCGTATCTTCTGAACCAATCACTTAATATGCAGTTACGTTTGCTGATCAAATAACCTTGAGACTTACAGTAGTGCTTCAAGAACCAACTCGCTGAAACTAGTTGTTTTATCAGTATTATCCATTTCAAGAGCGAAGAAAAAGTAAAAAACCATACATTAAATATGCGCAATTGGCTACTTAAAACAATCTTTCATCTCATTGTACTGAAGAAAGATATAATGTAGTAGATATTACACAAGTAATTTTCGATAAGCGTACCAAACTAGTATCCACAATGAATTCGAACAATATCTCTGGAATAAGGAATGTTCGAAATGAATGTAACTGCCTTAAATGTCATTTGAGAAAAACGTAACTGAAATTATAAGGATGAATTTGAATCGTTTATATCACGTAAAGCTTATATTAAGAAACAACTCTGTGTATTACTATGTACGTTTTATACATTACCTTCTGATAGACTATAATTTGGAAAGAGCAATGAAATATTTTAAAGCTTGCTTTAAAACTAACCTTAACTTTATTGAACGCACATGCACCTTTTTTTGCCCACGATATCTGATTTGCTTTCGTAAATGCAAGTTAAATTCCTATTACTATTAAAGTCCTATAGCTTGAAATTATTTATTTTAGTGTTTCATAAAGGAGCGAGTGTTTGCGTCTCCGTGGAAGTGTCTAGGTGTCTTGGGATGTGATTCACTTGAGCTCAGGTTAAAAAAAAATACGCATGAAACGTAGGATTGCGGACCTGACTCTGTTATGCGGTGAGGCTTCTTTGTTTGACACAACTTGTTTAAAGTATTAAATAACGTGCTACTAAATATTAGAGTCCGCATTACTATTTATGTACATATTTTTTGTCTCTTTATATTCAATTCTCAGAATTACGTTCTTAGCAAATCATGGCACACCTTACACAATATTCAAATTTCGTTACATATTTTTATATGCTTCGGACGATGTAATACATTTTGCTTACATTTTCATACTTTGCAACGCTTCCTATTATTCTACCAATTTTCTTTAAATATATTTCGTAAAAATATTTAATGAATTTTCAAAGATAGTTTTTATATAAAAAAATCGACGTATTATTTTCTTGGTATTCTGATGGCGCTAAATGATTACGCCACGTTAGGACAGGGTGAAATGCACTCCGCCTGCAGGCCGTGCATCCTGCGACAAATGCGCGAGAGCGCTGAGAATATTAGCTTGAATATTATCTTGTATTGAAGTATCAATGAAGTCGTGTTTCTTCATACTTAATTCAAATTTCCGAGAAGTATTTATTGTCGCGGATATGGACTACGAAGACAATGTTACAGTGATGGTTTCCTGTCATTAATTTCCCACATTTGTAAGATGGCTATCATTGCTCTCGAAGAAAAATTTAAAAAAACTAACCCAGAAGGAGAAACAATATGTTTAAAAAAATGGTTTTGTTCAAAGGTTTCTATTCATGTAATTTAAAATTGTGTAAATTTATTTTCTTTGGTTATAAACGTTTTAATATTACAAATTCCATTCCTTTGTTAAGCATTACGTGTACTACCGTTTTCATCGCATGTTTATTACATATTTTTCGAACTATTAATTGTGTGCACAATTTATAAATATCGTAGATACAATATGTATTATCTGTTGCGTTGACGTGAAAAATTATTCAATGCACAAGAGAGGTGACTTGATAACAAGATGTAACGAATACCGTTATACTAATGCAGTTAATGTAGTTGCAGTCGTTATTCATCTGCGCCTTGCGTTAGTATAGCTTTGCACTCGAAAACACATGCGGCGCGTGTGTAGTTGTCCGTTGTCGCTCTACGCATGATACTCGTAATAAGAGCCACATGTAGCCTCGCGTGTGACCCTTAAAGGCATAGCTCGACAGTATGTCAGTGGATTAGAGCAGGAGAGAAAGTCTTTAGAGATAACGCCCCCTGCCTTTGCAGATGAAGTCCATTAAACTGAAGCAAGTACAACAGCGAATGTCATTTGTCAGTTCGATTTGTCCACTTCATCTTAGTTGAAATCAACTTCGTTGTATCACATCAATTCGGTTTCCTTCGCACGCTACCAGTTTTATGTATCACGTAGAATTTGAGATCTGAGCTAGAACAATACAACTCGCATTGATTCAACCCCATTTCACGTAGGGAAGGTCAAAGTAAATTCATGTACGGCCGAAGAAAAACGTTTGAACACCAATAGCAGATGATTATGCAGAACGGCAGTGGTCACACTGCATTCGAACGCACTATAGTCATTGTCTTCTAATTATTTAGGTGCATGCAACATTAAATGGGAGCAAAAATATTGAAACTGACTGCTTCGCTCGATAAGAGATTGTTTTGATACATGAGAGATCATATCAATAAAGTCAAATACCCTAAACCTTATAGGAAGCTAGGCGTTAAATAAACTTCCCACCTGCCATTCCTCTACACTTATCTAATTATGTACTCGTATGTGGTACTTTTCAATATAACTATGGTTGATCTGAAATTAAATAAATTCAGATACGTTAAAAGTACTACACATCACTTGGGTTTGTGCATTTCAAGTGGCTGTTGTACTTCTCAACAAGAAATGTATGGGAATATAGCAGTGTGATTGACAAGATATTAATTCCTATAAAATAAGAACAACCATATCAAAGTATTATAAAAAATATTATTCTATGTTAATATTTAATTAATAATATTTTAATAAACTTTTTTTATACAAAACAAAAATACATAATTTTTACACATTTTGTTACATTTAATGTTAATAATTACACATTTTTACCAAATTGAAAAGTTGCAACACACAGTGAAACCGTCATTCACCTAACACTAGTAGAATATTTCCACCATTACATCTAAATTAAAACTTGTACTACTACTCCACATTAGTACTGCAAAAGCCTGTGGTATGCATTGTGTTCACTCCTCCCATCGGAGCCCTTGCTGTATCTATTCTCAATAATCGCTTTTTTTTTCTTCAGCAAATCAATTGCATACTACAAAATTAAAAACACTAAATCACTAGCAATTCCAAATTATAATTTTCACCTCACAATTCACACAAAGGACGTGATTATTTATTTTATACATGTTTGCCGAATACTGGAAATATAATCCAAAAATTACAATATACGAATATGATATACTTGTTGAAATATTTTTCCTCCTCTGGCCAAACTATTACAAATATTCCATTGCAAATTGAAGATACAAAATGTTACTTCTAGGAGTATTCGAAGTCACTTTAATTGCTACTGGTGATAGACAGCGTTAATATCTCGCTAAACTTTCAATCGTTAATATCTCACAAAGGTCAGGAAAATATTCCAGGTCATTTCTCTGCAAATCATATCGCAGTGCCCGTAACATAGTAAGTCTTCGCGCGCCATTCATTTGTTTCTACATAACTTTACATTTGTATCAGTTCACAATCAACTATTCAAAATTCTTTATATATTCTTTATATATAACATTAACTTATCATTTCTGTCCACAAAAATGCTCGCGTTATTCCCACGAACGCGTTTATTTCTCTGATTTAAATGTATGCACGCCAGTGATATTGAGCTTCCGTGACCTAACAATTGCATTCACTAGCATCTACAAGAATGGTAGACGCTCCGTCATGTAGTTTTCAAGGTGAATGGAAAATGAGAGAATACTTTACACTAAATTGATTGTATAACGCACCATTTCGGATTTCTATTTCGGGTTATTTTCATCTGTAATAAAACATTTAAGCTTAACTGTGAACAATACAACCCAAATCGCTTCCACTGCGAGAAGACGACTGAGAATCAAGGTGAAACTTGCCTCCCGACAGGGCGCAGGCGCTCTTGGCGTGCACCAAGGTCACGTGCTGGCGAGCGCACTCCAAAGAACTTCTCGGTTTTGTTTGGAGCCCCTCCCTTCAGTGGGCTTTAGCGCATTTCAGTTCAGTGCCACACTCCTCAGTTAGTTCGATGCACTTCAGTTTGGATTAACTTCACACCAGCTTGGTTACATCATATCAGTTTGTTTAACTTCGCAAGAGCTTAGTTTCCTTTATAGAGAATGATTAAAATTGCTTTCAAACCCGCTAAGTGGGGCTTTTATTATCCGTAATGATGCTATTTCTGCGAAAAGAAATTTTGAAATGACAAATCTTTATTATTAATTACCAAGCTCGAAATTAATTATGTATGTATGTGGTATTTTAGAGACGGATTAATCCAGCCTTAGCTATCGGTGTTCCTAGGCCAGGCCGCTGTTTTTATTTATTATCCACGCCGGAAGGTAAGGGAGACAGGTGACGAGCAAAACGTATTCCCTTCATTATACTTAGCAAACTTGGTCTGCCTAAGCTTTTATTTCATCACATAGCTATAGAAACTGACACCATTGTACTACAAATCTATAGCTCTATTTTTGCCCTGACCGATTATCGCTTCGGTGTGAAGGCGTTTTCTCCCTCGAGGCGCCAAGTTAGCAGTCCCTGGCCGTGAGCATCAAACGTTTTGTTTCCAGGGAACACGTAATTTTTCTTTGCTGGCTTACGATTTTGCAAGAAGAGAATAACACACACGACGCATCATGTTGTGACGCAGCTGGCATTCAGAGATTCGGAAGCAAATTGAATGACCCTGTATAATTTTAAACGCCTTGTGATCTACTTAAAACAGTACAATTCAAATTGATCCAACACCATTCCACTTATTTTACGCAAAAGTTTTCTTGATGTCCTGCAGCGCGGAGTGCAGGGAGAGCACTGTTCAGCTTATGCCGTATATGATAGTTTCTTCCAATCGTCACAGTATTAATGTATATATTTACATAATACTAATACTATGGTTATTTACGTGTCGTTTGCTATTCATTTAATAGGATGGATAATAGATGCCTTCGTATAACGTACAATGAAATAATAGAAAGCAGTTCTTAGTGAAAATAATTATATTCTAAGAATGATATATGCTTTGACTGATATATGCTTCACATATTCTGAATTGTTTAAGTGATAGTCCACATTGAGTACTTTCTTAATTTTTCAAATAATATCCTTCAAAAATTACAACGAAAAATAAAATCAAACAATCAACAACGAAGCAAATATCATTTTGTAAATGCGTCAAGCATACAGCTGGGAAACAAGAGAATGTATTCATATGAAATTCGCTTTATGCGTCCCTAACAATCTTGTAGTGATGTTTCGAACGAGACCTGTTTTTGACTGCGAGTAATGTTGGGCGAGAGCCAAGGAGCTCAGGCCAGGGCCTATTAAGTTATCAACTCATTGGAAATCGGGGCAAAACGTCTGTCTGCAAGAGGATAGGTGCTAGTGCCACACGGTGCAGCTTTCAGTAGTGCTCACCAATTTTGCACGATATAAATTGGGCGCATTTTTGGGACAAAAGAAAAAAAAGTGGTAATTATTTTTATTTAATAGTAATATTTACATGGAAGAATCAGGGCAGTATTATGCGCGAACATGAAATGGGTCATTCCCTCCGTTCGCTTACTTGTCCCGCCTGCACACGCCTATACCACATGCTTTCTGATCAACGTTGGCAGCAGTGTGTCTTTTATTTTCTGCAAGAAATTGCAAGAATAGAGCGCGCTTCTGAAAGCGTCGCCAGCACATGATCTGCAAGTTGAAAACTGTGATTCAGACGTCAATTGATGTTTGATTGATTGGTGGTTCCGGAAGCGACAACTTCTAAAGTCATTAGTCCCTAAGTGTAGTTCATGTTTTCATCGCGGGAGATGGCGATGATCTTCCCCTATGGATGGTGAGATCCGGCGCCAACCTACTCGTCGGCTTGCAGGTTTTTTTCCAACCAGTTATTTCCAGCCAGCGTACCATCGCCCCAGCCGGGACGCGCTCTAAGCTCCCGACTAGTCTTCCGGCATGCTAGGTGGTAGTGTAATGCATGTAACAGTGTATAAGTAAGGAGTGAAGATACGACAAAGGTGAGGAAGGATAGGTCACACGCGATCCGTGACTTGTTTGTTAGGGTACTACTCCTGGTGTTGTTCAAAGAAACCACGGAAAATTACCAAACAGAGCATCCGGCCGCTGCAATTCTCCTCCAGGCAGCGGCTGAATTCGGCGTAGCAATCTATTTAGTGTCGAAAATCTTGTCACCCTAGGAACTTCCGGTCGGTGGCATCAATTGATTTCCTGAACCACCTAAGCCGGTTCAGACGTTAACATTCTGTCACTCGCGCGGGCATTCGTAACACGAGTATTGGCGCGTTGGACTCCGTCAAACACGCCCATTACGAAGCTTATTTTGCTTATTAAGATCATTAGTACACTTTTCTGATTTATCTGTGCTTGCATTATAATTGAATATACTATGGAAAGAAACAATAGTTACAAACCATATGTCAAGCATCTATTATATTTCCGTCACTCGTAAGGCCATTCGCAGCACAAGTTCTTGCGCGTTGGACTACGTCAAACGTCTCCATTATTTAGTTTTCTACATCTTCTAATATTTAGGTTCTTGCACAGTAACAACAGAAACGCGTAAACACAACATTTGAAATATTGAACTCTTCTCATATTACAGAAAAAATATCATTTTGGTCAAGGATTCAACAACACCTTTTCGTACGCCAGCACTCGCATGTTGGATATTCTGTCAAACAACCACAATGATTTTACTTCAAGGTTTGGCACAACAGGGCATAACATAAAAATTTGATTGATACCTCTCTCAGACCCAGAGGAAAAGAAGCACTGTGTTTATTCGTGAAAGGCTAGCATTACTTTTATAATTAGAAAAGAAAATTCTGTTTGACTCTATCCAACGACGCGAGTGGCGGAGAGTTAAGAAGTAACCATGCGAATAGCAGATGAGACGGCTGGAAGTAAAGGCGAACCGTGCCGCGCCGGAAGCGCGGTCCGGGCGATGTGCCTCGATACGAGTGCGGACGAGCGCACGCGAGCGCACGCGAACGAACACGCGGGACGGCGGCGGCGGCGGTGGGCGCGTCTTCGCATAGCTGTAAATCTTGGGCGCTCGCACGCGCGCGCGAGAGGGCCAGTGCTGACGCCGCCGCGTCCGTCGGAGCAGGCACGCGCGGAATGTTTATTAAAATTCGCGAATTTATAAACGGTGCAAATGCGCCATGGCGGCGGCGGCACCACCACGGGCACGGCGCACGCTTTATTGGAAACGCTCCGACGCGACGGGCCCTCGCCCGCGAGCATTCCTTAGGTTCACGCACGCTACGCTCTCACGCGCTTTGCGGACCGCCGCCCGCCCAGGAAGCCTCGGTGTGTGTGTGTGTGGCGGGGGGGGGGTTGCTTGCGTTGCGCCGGAGTGGACAGAGTTCACGGTCGATTTTCTGGCGGGGTTCCGTTGTGACAGTCCGCTGTAATAGGGTTTTGCGTTATTTACTGCGGTCTTGGTCTTATTAATTTGCCCACGTGCCCCTTTGGATGGAATGCTGTGACCCGGAATTTTGTTTTATTTAAAGGTTGAACGGGGAATAGGGCATGTTAATGTGTAGTTTTCTATGAGAATTTTCAACGTAAACTCTCGGTTTAATAACATACAGCATTAGTGTAAAATTTATTGTACCAGTTTTAGTACGATTTTGAAGCTTGTGACGATAATATCAACAAAATGAAAATAATCTGGAACAAATACCTAACAACTATCACTCAAGACTCCTGGTTCATTTACAATAAACAATTACACCACAAACGTAACCTAAAACCCATCGCCTACCACATAACTTTTCTTGACAATAATTTATATTCAAACCTACAACTCGTTAATCAAGATAGACATATTAACATAGGAAAATATAAATAAAATCCAACTAGAATAAAAATAGATATTCTATCCATTCTTGTCTGCACATATTTGCCACTCTTCATGCTTTTTAGAGGTGCTTTGTGATTCCCCTCTTCATTTGTAGTTTAGAATAGACTTAATTTAAAATAATTTAGTTTTAAGCTCAACAATACAAATGAGTTTCATGTAACTGATCTTTGTATATTAAACTTATATAAATAAATTACACAAAGAAAGCTCGTGACGACAAAAGCCCTGCTAACGTAGATATAATATATGGAGGAAATTATACCAAAATTCCTTCGGATCATAAAAGAAATTCTGTTCTCTCACCCAGAAGACGATGCGTATTTTAATAAATGAGACATTTCAGCAATTTAGAAGTCTGACACCATTTTTCAATTAGTATGTCAATATGATTTTTAATAAATTTGGATATTCTGAACGTATTTAGTGTCATTTGTAAAATAAATTAATCCCCCCTAAAACCTGTAATTAATTGTGAATTAATGGTGTTATTTAAGTAAGTATCATATTTTGTTTCCAAGTAACGTTTTGAACTTATACGTTTAATAAATAGATTTGCGTCCCAAAACACTGTGTGCAGGTTTGCTGAATTTTATAGTCATTGATGAGACAAATAAATATGGGATTTCAAAGTTTTTTCAAGTGCTGAACGTACTATGGAGAAACACCACGCTGATCCTCATGCTTTGGTAACACTTTCTAAATCACCTGAATTTGTTTTAAGCAAAATCTCTACTATATAACCACCATGGACAGTGATTTGTGACGTGGGGAGTAATTGGTAATTATGTAAATGGAGCTAGTGAATGAAACATGACAGGGGAAATAGAACCTCTTGTAGTGAGAATCTGAAACTAAACTGTTTAGCTTCCACATGAAGTGTCAGAAAGTTTAATTTGTAGATGAATGATTCTGTCACTCAACTTTGTTCTTGAAAGATGCCGTCTCGGATATTTCTATTTTTTTCGACCCAAAAATATAACTTACGATCTATAATGCCATACGATCACATACATTGCAAATATGGCAATATAATTATCATTTCACAAATTCATTTCTCCAGTTTTTTAAAATATCTCGAACGCTTTAACGCGAATAACAATCACACAGTACAATCAGTACATCAGTGCGCCAAGAGTTTTTTTTTTCAAAAATATTGAGTTGGTGAATAAATCTGTAGAGTTTTTAATTTATTGTAATTAAGATATACACATGGAAAAAGAATGTAATCATCAGTGGGCCCTAATATATTCTCCTTCTTTATGTCCAACTGTCTGCCTACGCTAGAATAATTTTTCAATTGTACGCTTGCAGCAATCTTCTAGTTTAGCGTTAATGAAGTCGTTAATTCCATATTGGAAGTGCAATTTCATCTGGAAAGGATATTCCGTGAAGGTGGTTTGAAAGCAAGAGAAAAAGGTGAAAATCTGAGGGTGAAAGGACAGGTCAAATAAGCAGGGTATGGAATGATTTCCCAATTGTGACGTCGTGGGTTGAACAAATCACAGACGATGGCTTTGGTATATACACAGTAACGCGTATATACGCAGTTATGTGTATATATTTACATATATAGGAATAACTGCCCTACCATTTACAACAGGAGCATTTGCTCCCCATTAGCATCTGCTAACTGCCGAATGCACTGTTAACATGAGCCTGGCGCTCACACCCGCAAGCTTGCGGCCTCCTACGCACACTGGCGTCTAGCAATGGTCTCGCGACAAAGTTCGAGGAACAAAAGCTACCCTTTTCCGGGCCGGCCCGCCTTTAGAGCCTCGCTGATGCTGCGTCGCCACCCGCCGGGTGCCACTACCCGGCGGGTGACACTCTTGCGATACATCTGGCACAAGTGTGACGCACACCCTCTCGAACTGCACCCTGGCTCGGCCTCCCTCGCTTCCTGCCCATTGTGGTGCGTTCTGCACGTGTCCACTCTGAAAGCGTCCACGATACCCGCTGTGCACCTTGCTGCCGCGTGCGTTTCAGTAGCGGACGCTACACTATCCAACTCTTGATAGTTTCTTGTGTCAGGTTAGCAGAATGCGGTTGGGCAGTATCGAGGAATAGCTGCACCTCATGTAGCCTTTTTGGACTAACTTATCCTTCGTGGATAAGCATTGGTCTTTGTTTGCTGAATTGGTTCGCAGAGTTGCTTTCTTCTGGCTCAGTCGTACCTTTCTTTTTCTAGGGTGAACATAAATACCTCTTTTCTCCTCTCCAGTAACGATATTAGATAGGAATGGTCTCATTTCCGATGTTATTTACAAGCCAAATAATGACGAGAAAGCAAAGATGCAACAATCAGCACTCGCTGATTTTCGTGGTTTTGGTTAAAAAAACGCAGAAACACATACACCCGATTTTCGATTATTTCCCGTGGGAAATAAATGTCGCACAATGGTTGAATGATTACAGTTCATCACATTTGCCAATTCTTGAGTACACAGGGGTGGTACTGAGTAAATTGAGATGTTTAAACAGTCTTAATAAAAGATCTAAGATCTTCCTGAACGAAGAAAGGAACTCGTGCCGAAACGAAACGACATTGAGAGCAAACCATTTCTTGCTGTGCCCTCTTCGATGTTCTCATACACAGCTCAAATATTCGTAACAGCCTTTTCAGCCTTCGGCTCTCAATTGAACTAGCTGAGAAGAATACGTCGGAAATGTTGTCTTTATGCTCTTCACACTTCACATTCTATTGTCCACAACAACACTATCTGAAACAATGCAAAATTCAATACACAACCTCAGGCAGAAGACAACTTCAAGATAAAAATGACAATCATTTATCCCACAGTAATTGGAGTGCCAACACGCCATACATAAACGCTATGAACTTGTGCACCAACCCTATAATTTGCCTAATAAGGACATTTCAATCAGTTTTTCTGGAAAAAATTAATATTTAATTATTCGTTCATATGTTTCTCTAACATTATCTCAACATTTGAAAACAGCAAATAGAAATGAAAAGTACAGCTCCAGACTTTCCGTGAATGTTAATTAAGCGACTTGTAGATGAAATATAATATGTGCGTAAAATATAAACATATGTTTATTAATGTGGAATAAAATGGTTAACAATTTTATGTGATATTTTTACCTGTTATTATAATGCTTCTAACTTTGTACATAAATGCTTTTTTAATGTCATAACTAAAATTCTCTTCGAGAAAAATTAAACAAAAATTCAAGGAAAACTAACTTTAAATGCTTAATTTAGTCCGGCTTGATTCAACCAACATAATGAATAACAAATTATGTTCAGGAAAGCTACTGAGTTTTGAATGAGAGTCTCTGATTTCAATGATATTCGCAAAAGATTAAATGATTGTTCACTTGTTTAATTCTAAGAGGTTAACAGATCTTGCTTATTTTCCTCTCTGTATTAACCAACATTTCGTATTAGATAAATGTTAATATTACAAAATTCTTCTCCTGTTTGGTAAATTGCGTTGTGAGCGGAAGTTGAACATGATGTAAAACAAATAGGATAATAAGACAATATTTTACACAAAAATTGTATTTTACTCAAAATTGTTGGTATGTTTTACTGAAATGTAAGCAGCAGCGTGATATCGAATTTTTTCATTTCATTTTCAAAAGAGTGAGTGGAAAAGCGCCAGTTCTCATTGCTACAATAACTTTGTTTATTTTGTTTTAAATAATACTCGCATGTATTAATCCCGAATGGATATGCTGTTGAAACAATAAGCAGACATCGTTTCAGATATTTGAATTTTTCAATTCTGTGAATGTTACTTTTCGTATTGCAACACGCACTCTCTGTATTATTCATGCAATCAATTTGCGATTAAAATGAAACTTGCAATATATTCGCGTTTATATTTGATAACCATTTATTCGTAGAATTTTGGAATACATTTTGTTCTGACTTAAGATGGGAATGACAAACGTACTAATGAACCGAGCATTTTTTGTTATGCCCGCTTTTAAACTGACAATGGATAACAAATAACGGGAAAATATGTTTTTATGTAATAAGACTCACATTCATCATTGAAGAAAAAGTACAAAAATTTATAGGCATCGTGCACAGAACAATTTCTGCTCAGAAGAGACCTGTTTCGACTGACGAGAAGAAAGAAGCAGCCTCTAGAGAATGAAAGAAAAGAGGGACCAGGGGAGAGAAGAAAGGAGAAATTTAAAATTAATCGGTTCTTAATGATTTGTTGAAATATATTTTCATACATAAACATTTCTGAGAAATCTCCTGATATATTGAAGGTAAATTTTTTGGTAAGAAGGTACGTGGGTAATTCTTTAATTAACAGTAATAAAACGGGAATAAAATTTGTATACGTTATACTCGGTTCCCGTTACACCCTTAAGTTTAGTGTATCAATAATTTTAACTCGTTAAACGCAATATTAACTCTTTGAAACTTGCATAACTCAGATTTTGTTGTTTTACACAAAATTCTTAGGTGATAAAGAAAATAAATCTTTTATCTGTGACGTCTGATCTACGTTGAATTGAAATCAATCATTAGAATCGAAAACGTCGGTAAAATATTGTTTCGCCGCATTTGTAGATATTTTATCGCATTGACATTTGATAAGCTAGCAGCACATTTTTGTGGTCTCTTTGTCACCACTTCTCGAGAGTGTGTCAAACATCCGGCTTAATCCGGGAGGGCCCGCAGTAGGTAGACTCACGCCAGTACCCGCAATGTAGCGCTCAGATATAGCTGCAACTTTTTGTAAATGTGAATGATCTGAAGGTCCATTTATGGAAATACATATTTTATTCAGGTTGCGCATGTCCCTCAATGCATTTGTTAATGCATCTTTGCTAAATTCTTGTTTGAAAAGTTATGGAGATAAAGGTAGGTAATGACAAAGTACACGAAAAAATAATTAAACTAATAAATAATCATTAATCATTACCCTAATAAATAATATTAAATACAATTTCCTTGAATTATTTTGGCATGTTCTAAAGAAGTATATATTTTACTTTTTCACAAAAATATTTAGAAAGTCTTTGTCTTTTTTTCTATTTTACAAGGTTCCCATTTATTCATTTCCCTACAGACGTCTCCTGCATATTTTTCTTCTTGATAAGAAATTGTGACAGTCGATTGTAGATAAGACTAATTATTATAGTTTCTGAAAAGGCACTTATACACAGGGCTGAAAGTAATGCCATGATACGTACCGCTCAGGCTAGAAGCTCACTATGCAATGGTGTCATTGCAGCCAACGTATATGTCAGATATCGCGCAGCGCAGCGATCAAGTTTGAACATGCTCCCAAGAAATAATTCAGCAAAAAAATAAAAGACAGGAGATCTCAGAAAAGTTCACTGAAGGAATACATGAAATATCAGACAACTAATGCATCGCAATAATTCAGGAACATAAAATTGCCGTAGCTTGGATTTCACAGATCTATTGCTAGCAGTCCCTAGTTAAATGCGGACTTCTCCCGTGGCAGAAGAGATGTGTGTCAAGTGTGGCGAGGGCCTGGTCGAGAGAGTGCGAGCGCTGCTTGCAACGGCTGTGGATAAAGTGTAAAAATCCGTGTTTCTAATTGCGGTTGCAGACAAAATGACGTATCGTATGGCGATAGAGAATCTTTTAAGCATTACTGTTGGAATGGAGGGTGAAGATAAATGAAATAGGATGACACGCTTAGTTGACTGGCTGAGCATTAGATGTGGTTTGGTTTCAGGCACAATTTTGCAAGATGTGCAACACTGCGTATACACCTACATTCTAAATCTATGAATGGATGTTTACGAAGTGTAAATATTTGATAACATCGGGATCAGAGTTCGGAACTTTCTTTTATCCTGACTCTACCGACTAAACTATAAAATAGATTCGAATTTTCGTCTTTGTTAAGTGTTTCTAATTTGTGAATGATTTGGACTGTCCGTATGACAACACCTCGAAGGCTGTGATGCCCACAGGATTATAGCCTTTCGAGATGTCACCCGGACTGCCAAAATCAATTGCGTGGCTGTGGCCGCGGAAGCCTTCCATAAATTTCTATTTTCTTAACTTTCTAATTGACGTATCCAGAATTGCACACAGAATTTTTTCTAGGCGTGGAGAGCTACAAAGAAGGTCCAGTCGACATGATGTATTTTTATAAATAATTTTTCTTTTATGCTGAATATAAAATGTATTTTAGTTCGTAGACTTATAGTTAATATTTATGTTGACAATTCATACGTCAATTGACTTTCGTTTGAATAGAGAATTCGTAAAAGCTATACTTTTTGTGTCTGGAGGAGAATTCTAGCGGCCGGCTTTTCTGATCGATAGTTTTCTCTGGTTTCTCCGATCAACACCAGGCGAATGCCGGAGCAATGCCCTAACAAACGGGCCACGGACCGCGCGCAATCTTTCCTTCCTCTTCCTATCCTCACCGCCTTTCACACACAAGCACTAACATGCACTACACTACCACACATGACAGAAGACCAGTTGGGAGCTTAGAGCTTGTTCCGGCTGGAGCGGTGTTCCTCTGGGAGATACCTGATTGGGGAAAACTCCGCAAACCGACGTGCAGGTCGACACCGGATCTTGACAACCATTGGGGGAAGCACACCGTCATATCTCGCGATAAAAACATGCATTACCCTTACGGGACTAATGACCTTAGCAGTTGACGCTCTTGGAATCGCTAATCAATCAAAAACTATATTTTTGAATATGTATCTTCGGCTTCTCAGGAGGTGGATTGAAACTCCAAAAGCGCCCCCCCCCTTCGGGCACTACTAGAAATGAAGTCTCCTACGATGGTGTAGACAATGAAGGAGCAAAAAGGAAGATCAATGTGACATTCGAAACTCCAAATCCTGATTGCGAGAAGTTACGACGCTTTTATATTGTCTTTCTGGATTACTTGGATTTAGTAGATACTGTTCATTATATTTTTATTTTTTTCTGCTTGAGAACATTTGATTACCTGGCGACATTTATTAAAGTTTCCCTCACCTCCACCTGGTGACACTACTGACTAGTAAATGAATGGTCTTTCGTCTCTTGTCGAAAACCGACTTGATTTTTTTTCAGTGATAGATAAAATCATATGTAACAAAATTTTAGTTGCGAAACACAGTGGACGATTTACAAAAAACACTAATATGCTCGGAAGTTTTATTTTCTGTGGTGCACACTGTGAATAGTTCTATACTCGTCGGTAAGTAACCTCTTCTCGTCGTTCGGCTGTGCGACCGAAGTGTACCAACGTCACTGCCGAACAGGGCTCTACAAACAGTAGTTCCAAAACCGTCTGCAAAATTATATATTTAATTCATATTTTAGTAACTTCAATTAGTTTTCGAAACAAAATCTTTGCATATGAACAACAAGCAGTGTTTTCCCATTTGACTCGCATGTGTGAGCCCGGGTATAGACCCCAACCATCACTGAAAAAATCAGGCAGGTTTCGACGTGTCACGACAGACCATTCCCTTGCGAGTGCCCCGCCTGCCGGCGTTAACTCCAGTTACAACCACGACAGGGACACCTGAAATGCTGGCGTGGGCATGGCTGAAGCTCGCCCCGTGTCAGCGATGCTGGAGCTAGCGTTGCTCACAGCTCGTATCCATCGGTTACAGGACTTTTCAAAATGTCCCCGATATTATAAATGCATTCAAGGCAAATGTATATCTTATAGCTAGGGAACGGATTTTCACGTGATACATATTTTTACAAAAACAAGAGACCTGCGTTCAATAATTTATTTTTGAATTCGAAATAAATTCTATTGATGAAAACTATTTTTTATTACGAATGGAAATAATTTTTATTTTACACATTTTTACAAATTTTTGTATAACTATATTTTTAGATATTTTACCCGTTGTCACCTATTTCTGACATATTTCGTTATATTGTAATATCTTTATATGTCGAAATTGCACATTTCATACACGAGTTTGTAACATGAATAGTATATCTTACCAAGCAATATAATACTGCACTTCTACGGTCTCCGCATTTCTGCCCTAAATAATCAAGCCCCCCGCTTGCTTTCTTGGAAACTACGTTCTCAGAATTAAGGATGAGCGGATGTTTGCGAAACAGAAATATTCTCAACCACATGCTTGCTAATGTAATATAAAAGGCCCTGCATAACTCGATTGAAGTCTAACAAGTGTTTTGAAATATTTTCATATCGCGCTTCCTGCACCTCGCCAAGAAACATTTTTCAGGGCCGCTGAATTAGAAACTTAGTAATGAAATCTCTCCCACACTAACTTTATCCTTAAGTACTCATTTCCCATTTCGTAACACAAGTGATCGTGTAGGATATATTAAACTGATATTGTTTATCCATTATTAGTTTCGTAAAAACTTCGTGAACAAATACTCTGTTATCTCAAAACGTTAGTATAAGTTTGATGTAAAAGTCGGTCGTCTTCAACGTAAGACCTTTGAATATACCTGTGTTGTCTCCCGGATGAAAAATGGACACGAGATATGTTTTAACGTACGAAATATTTTATTTCTCCTTTGATTATACGCCATGAGCCGTTCAGAAGTGTTGACAATAGAATCACTATGATATATAACAATAGAATATGACTCTGACAGTAGTATACAGCCTTTCGTATTTCCTGCATGGCAAACTTGTTTTCTATCACAGTAGCACTCACACGTAATAATTGTAACCCAACCGACTTTAAAACTATCTGACAATGAAGTGCTTGCTATTAAAAGCTGGCAAATAGAAAACATGGTCAGAGCAACATATTTTCTAAAGCTTCTGATATCCTCATCACTCGGAACTCAGTAGACGTTGTGCCAACACAAATAAAATAGCTGGGCTGTACCTGTAGCCCGTGCGATTTCTCGATAGTTAATGTCCACTCCTTTGAGATGTAATGCGATTAATTTGTGGTAAAATAAAATGAGTTGAATCCAAAAACAATGTAGGATTGGGGGCGGGGTCTCTTCCGTTGACACCCCCCCCCCCCGGGATCCATCGCTGCCTTCACGGTGAGACTGTTCACGTGTGCACTGACTCCTCGTAAACAACTATTATGAATACTATGTACGTATCTTACATTTCAAATAAAACTTGTATTATGTGGTGAAGATCAAAAGTACGATTTATAAATGCATCTATGGAGCAATTTATAACACTTTAATGATTTTTTTTATTTTGCGTATTTTCAATTTTATTTCATATTTTGGAAAAAATATTACTTTTACGATGTATAAGTTATGCTTAATATAGAGATGAAAATAAAACACACTAAGATGGTAAACATACTAACCCGTAATACTTTGAGCCCATGTAGTTGCGGTGGCGTTACTAGGTCCTGTGTGTGCTGTCAGTTACACTCCTATTGATTTACCTCTGCACTTTGAGTAAACTTGATTAGTTGGTGACAGATTTTTGATGTCCTTTCCCCTCTCCTCCACCTGGTGGCGCTTCTGTGCGCCAAGTGGCACGCCCTCGGGCATTTATCCCGATTACACCCACGACAGGCGCGACATCTGAGGTGCCAGCGCTGGCGCGGCTGAGACCAGCGCGTGTCCGCGGTGTTGGCGCTAGTGGCGCGGCTGGCGGCGGGTGTGCTTCGGTGACGGGGCGGGTCGCCGGCGACAGCGGCGCCGCATCGGTGGCGTCGACGACGACGCGTCGGCGTCGGCGTCGGCGTCGGTGGCGGTGTGTGTCCGAGGGCCGTTAGTTCCGTGTGGTGACAGGCGCGGCTCAGTCATGTCGGCGGGGCGAGGCGAGGCGAGGCGTGGCGAGGCGGGGCGGGGGGGGGGGGGGGGGGGGGGGGGGGGGGGGGGGGGGGGGGGGGGGGGGGGGGGGGGGGGGGGGGGGGGGGCTGAAAGGGTGGCGGCATGGAGGGCGGCCAACAGTGGCGGCCCGGAGGAGGGCGAGCTACATTTGGGGCGGTGCGCCTCGTAAGCCTGACCGCGGGGGAGGAGGAGGAGGCGGCGGCGGCGGCGGCGACAAACAGAAGGCTGGCGCGGGGCCAGGCGCCGACGGGACGCTCCCGCTCCTACCCCATGCCCCCGCGCGCCCGGTGTCCGACTCCCAACCCCGTTTCCTCCCTTCTTCCTCTCTCAGCTCCGTTTCCACTTCCACCGAATCACACTCCCATCCTTGCTTCTGCCTCCTCCAAGCTCCGCTTTCTCTTCCAGCCCCGCTTCCGCTCTCTTCCAGTCCTGCTTCGCTCTCTTTCAGCCCCGTCTCCGCTCTCTTCCAGCCCCACTTCCGCTTCTCTCGAAGCGCCGCTTCCGCTTCTCTCGAAGCCCCGTTTCCGCTTCTCTCGAAGCCCCGCTTCCGCTTCTCTCGAAGCCCCGCTTCCGCTTCTCTCGAAGCCCCCCTTCCGCTTCTCTCGAAGCCCCCCTTCCGCTTCTCTCGAAGCCCCACTTCCGCTTCTCTTGAAGCCTCGTTTCCGCTTCTCTAGAAGTTCCGCTTCCCCTTCTCTCGAAGCCCCGCTTCCGCTCCCCTCTAAGCCCCGCTTCCGATACCAACCTCGTTTCTGCAGCCGACCCTCCTCTTCCACAACTGTCTCTTCCCTCAGCTTCCTTCCCCGCACTCAGCTTCACTTTCTTCTTCGTTTTCTCGCCTCCCCACCGTCCTCGATCGACCCTCCTCCCCCTTCCTCCGTAGGCCCAGCATCACCTCCTCAGTAACTGAACAGTTCGCGGCCCCTCTTCCGTCCTTGTCACCTCCTCCGCCTCGTCTCTTCGGGCCTGGACCCACCTCTACCGCGCCACCCGATCCTGACTTTCCCACCCCGCCTCTTCATGGACCCCCTTCGTCCCCCCTTTTGACCTAATCTTCTGTCCCCTCCATCGTCCTCCCGGATCGCTCTTTCGCCGCTGTCCCCCGACAGTCCCCCCACCCTCATTACAATCTACATCCTCTTCCTCACACTCCTCTCTCCCTCTCAATGTACCTTTCCGAAGCCGGTCAGCCTTCCCATTCACCGCCAGATGACCGGTCATTGGAGTTATTCCAGCGAGGGATCACGCGACCGGTGGCAGAAGAGACTAGATGCAGATCCATGACGTAACGTAGAAGCTACTGCGCATGCGTGCTGATTGGCTTTCAGGGATATTCGAGATACAATTTTTTTTTTCACGTTTGTTATTGGTGTACATGTTTTGATAGATTTTTATATGGAAATTTATTGTGGCAACAATCGAATAACTAATTAGATTCGTATTTCTTTTGTAGAGTTCGCGAGTTTTTTGTACAAGTGTCTCTAAAATAAGGTTTAGCAAGCGAATAATTGATGTAACTGTTGTATCTATTTCATTACTTATAAGTACAAATAATTTACAGAAATATAATTATCTCATAGTATAATGAAATTTACTTTTTTATTTGGGCGTTTTTCCTCTGCAAATGGGTTTTTTTATTAGCTAAAATATTTATGTTCATCGATTTTATAAATTATGAGCAAAAGTGAATTTGAATCGAAGCTCTACTGTTGTTCACCTTCTTAGGCGTGGTAATAGGTATGATAATATACTTCGAAACTTCTATTTTTGACCTTGTTTTACGTTAAGTACATAACTTTAAAAAATTAATTTCAAATTTTAAGTGAATAATCACGGATTTTCGAATGGAGACCAGTCACATACATCTGTTATTATTTATCAATTCTTTCTTATATGCAATATTAAATTTGCTTTTAATTCCTTTGTATTGCTGTTTTATAGATTTGTTTTGTATTAGTATTTCGAGTAAGAATGTACAGGCATATCATAATTTTTATTTATTAACAATTGTATGGGGTCTAGGTATTGATATATTTAATTAGAGTATACTTTTAAAGTATATTTTATAAATTTATTTAATGTTATAAATAGTGAAAACTGAAGGTTACATTACTGAAGGAATCGTTTTAGCATTTGCTCAATGAGTCAAGCAAGAGTGGACGAAATATTCCATCCAGAACTGGTTCATAGACTGTAGAACACAACAAATGTCATTATAGTCATTTAGTGGTTTAGAATTATGTAGTATAAAATGACTTAAAACATTCATTTTATTTTTTATCTGGACGTATAAGACCACGTGCAACAGCAGATTTATGACATTTTCTGTTCCGACTTTCTACGCATCTTTCCCGCCTCGCCATTCTTTCTCTGTGCTGATCCCTTATCTACAAATCCCTCTTCTTTTTTTGCACCTGTATCTTTTATTTTTAGTCGTGTACAAGCAGTTATGCAGCAGAAAATATTGTACTTGATATTGAAACTGGTATATTTTAATTCCTTCATGTAATCTTCTAAATGAAACATAGAGTACGAGTTTTGTATGCGGATGTTTTATGATGAGCCTTTTCTTACACCTGATAAACAAGATTCGCATGTTATCTGAATTTCACATGAAAATTGATGACCCTTGAGTTAGTTTTCACAAATTTAAGTGCGCGTTAGATGCAGGCCAATGACAGTATTCGAAGTGTATCAAGTAAGGAAACAGCAGTATGTAAATTATGACAATAATAATAATAATAATAATAATAATAATAATAATAATAATAATGACAATAGTATAAATAATAATGACAATAGTATAAATGATAGTATCAATAATAATAACAGTAACATTAATGCTGCTGCCCCAAAACTAACACTTTCATCAATAATGACAAGCAGCATCGAACGCTATTGAGTTCGGCCTCTCTTTTCTACTTCTTTTCTTCAGTCAATAAGTTATGACTGTGTACTTTTCCTCCCTTCTCCTTGCCGCCATTCTCGTGGTTGTGTAATAATTTGTTAGATACATCAACACTTAAATCTGTAATTATTTAACCCTCAAAGAATTACGTGGGATGTCTACAAAACCCCAACTTAATGAATACCACGTTTCTGGGAAAACTGTATCGCTTGCACATATTTCCCAGAATACATTCTGATCCCTTTGCCTCAAGCAAGATACAAATTGCCCGCGCCAGTTTTCTTGGAAACTGATGTCATTATATTTGGCGTGCACAAAAGCCTTGTGCGATTCTGTAGTTTTTATGGCGAAGTAATTTCAATCTGAACTAGTGAAGAGTGTTTTATGAGTAGTTAAAGGTTGTTGAAGTTAAAATTAGTTTCAGATATTTACTTGGAAATGAAATTTTCATGAAAAAACACATCAATCCAATTAAAATATACTCTTTAGCGTACAAATAAAATATATTACTGGAAAGTTAGGCATCGCAAATTTCTTAGTTATCTTTCTTACTAACTTAACTGATATTTTCATAACACCATATTACTCGTATCTATACGGTAAAATAAAATTCTACCTGTGTATAGGGATTGATGAAGTAGTAATGTATAATGAATGAAAATGTATGTATGTATGTATGTATGTATGTATGTATGTATGTACTACTTCATCAATCATCTCTAGCCAGCGGAACGTCATGCAATTGCATATTTTTACTGATTACGCATATAAAAAGGAAATGTATGTAACTTTACGTAGCACCAAATATAAAACGAAAGTATCCCATTTTTATTTTGCATAATTTCATATTTTTGATATTTTTTCTTTAACAGCGTAGCTTTATTCATGCTGAATATTTAAGTGCATGTATTCCAAGTTTTTGCGCAGAAGAGGGTCGAAGTCAGATATTTTCGTGTATTTTTCCTTCAAAAGAAAAGTGAGTGAAGTCATGCCAATGCTACAGTACCAACATATTTTTTTCTGATAGTCTTCTGATAAGATTGTTTTCGCTTGAATCGATTTACGTCCAGGAACTTTATTCGTATGCATGGAAGATTCGTGCGCGTTAGGAAATTGGGATTAATGTTATGGTAACTTGCAACAATGCTGTTGGTTCTCTCGCTTATTTTTTATTTGCTTATTTTGTTTGGACAGTAACTAAAGATCAAATTAGAAATTTAGAATCAGCAGAAATGAAGTTTCTTCGAACCATAGCAGGTTATACACTTCTTGATCACAAGAAAAGTGAAGAAATTAGAAACAATCTAAAATTATAAGTGTGAATGATATTATCAAAGAATATAGAGAAAAATGGAAAAATCATGTATAAAGAATGCCAGAAGAAAGGATAGTGAAAGTTGCCTTGAACTACAAGCCAAAAGGCACGAGAAATGTGAGAAGACCATTGAGAAGATGGAGTGAGCAGTTTTCAGGAGCCGGAGGAAACTGAACAAGTCTAATCCGTGCAGTTGATGATTTTGTTTAAAAATATATTTTTATTATACGCATTTTGAACCACAGTGTAAAATGAAGATTACGTTAAATGTTATCTGTTGCTAACTATATTTTTGTTTAACGCATATTCTTAGTTTTAAGAGCTATTTTAAGTGCGTATATTGCCGGCTTTAAGTGCATGGATTCATGCATATTTTTAACTTTTTTAGCGCAAACACTTCCGGGGTTTAATCATCACACATGTCCACATGTTGGTAGACCAGTCGGGATGTTATAGCTTGTTCCGGACAGGGTGGTGCACCGTTGGGGGAGATACCGGAAGGGAAAATCATCCTCAAGGCGACGAGTATGTCGGCATCGGATCTCTTCTTCCAGTAGGGAAGGGACCCCGCCGCCAGACGATGCTAATGATCATAGCAGTTGACTTGTGCCCGGGAACATCAATAAATGTATCAGTCAATCTGAATAGGGTGTTTAATTAACCTTTTACGTTTCGTCTTGACTGCTCGACAGCTAGATGTCATGTATATATCTCAATTTTTTAAGAAGTAATGTTTACTTTTTTACTTTACTTATTTGAGGTCGCTTTTCAACTACTAAGGTCATATAGCGAGCACTATAAGTAATGTTGATGTAATGGTAACGGTATATGGACACATAAACATTCATACCGGGAGCGGTAGCTCAGTGCATCAACTGATGTCACTGCAGCGCCTCTGACCGGGAGGTCCTAGGTTCGAGTCCTGACGGCGACATGATTTTCGACTCTAGCTTTTCAGCTAGATCGAATTCAGTCGCTGTCTGGAGGAGAATTCTATGGCCGGCTGCTCTGATCGGTACTTTTCCGTGGTTTCTCCGATCAACACCACCTTGTCCTATCCTCTCCCCTTACACACACACACACATACACACACACACACTAACATGCACTACACTACCACATATCCCAGGAGACCGGTCGGGAGCTTAGAGCTTGTCCGGCTGGGGCGGTGCCCCGCTGGTGGGAGAGTCCTGGTTAGGGGAAATCCCACTAGCCGACGGTAGGTCGGCGCCGGATCTCACCATCCAGAGGGGGAAGGTCACCGCCATATCCGAGAAAAACATGCACTATACTAACGGGACTAATAACCAGAGTAGTTGACGCGCCCGGAAACACGAAGAAATCAATCAATCAATAAACATCCATGCTCTGGGTGGGTTTCGAACTCACCACCCATCAGGCACCTGGGTCTCTTCCACCTAAGGGACTTCGGCCATCAAGGTCGGCAAAACGCATACTTTATCTATCTATTTCTTCAAAAGAAGAAGTTATGTAATGCTGCAAGAAATTGTCTGTTGTTCGACAGATAACTCTTTTTGCGGATCGCTGGTATCGAGGAAGTGGATTTTCTTTCTTCTGTGTTATTGCGTGTTCATGATTAAGCCAATTATTGTCTCAAATACCTGACGAAGTCAGAATCAGACTGATCTCACCCGTCCACTCTGTTGGGAACCATTGTTGATCGGTTTACCATTTATTTCTTCAAACAAATATTTTCTTTTGTACGGAAAAATATTGTCGTAAATAAAAGGTAATAGACGCAAAAATCAAAACCAGAAACGTAGGGGCTAGAAAACTCTTTCTCTTCGGATATCAAGACTGTCCATATTTAATACAGTAAAACTTGCTCAATATGGAACGAGCATAACGCAAAAGTGTATCTAATGTGAACATAAATGGCGGTCCTGGAAACGTAAATTCTGCAGTATTACATTGTAAAATGCGGAATCTTGTCTAATACGGAAAAAAATATTGGTCCCTTGAGATTCCGCATTGAACAGTTTTTTACTGTATTTTCAACTGTTGTTCATTTTTATTTCATTTTCTGAATATTTTTTCACTTGTGTTTAAAGAAATGAAGGCAAAGCCTGCCCACATTTTTCATGAAAAATACTTGCAAAAATAGGCTTATTGATTGTCAGTATATAATAGGTAATTATATCGATATAACTATCTCGTGTTAGGAAATATACGAAGATAACAAACACTACATGATTTCAAAATATTCTCGACTCCTTTACCCCTTCTCAGTACGATTGTTACCTCTTTTCATGGCCACCGAACATCTGGAGATTGCTCATCCTCTTGCATGAACGTCCATCGTCGCACCTGCTTCCTATGTAAGCCTCCATCGCCTTCCAACTCTCGTCATCACCAATCTCACCCGTCCCACTCCACCCCATCCCCACCCTCACCACTTTCCCCGCCTTTCCATCACACTTCACCGCGCGTTCTTTCCCCTCCCCCCGCTCCGGCTCGCGCCGCCCCTCACCCCCCCCCTTCCGCTCCCCCTGGCGAAGACCGCGACAAGCGACGTCCGCGCCGCGTGCCCCGATCGACAGCGGCCGGCGCCGTCACCCAGACAAGTGCCGGCGGCTCGGCGCTGACAGGCGGCGACGCTCGGAGCAGTCGGCGGGCGACGGCCGCCGGCCAGCCGGGCAGACACGGCGCTGTCGCCGCCACCTTGGCCGCCGTCAGCTCAAGCCACGCCGATGACACCGCTCCCCGATACATTAGTCGCCGCGCATACGTAAGCGGCCTTTCAAACTCGGAGAATCGCGCCGCCACCACTGCGGGTGGTGGAACGGGGTGCGGAGGGCCAATGAAGGGGCGGGCGGGAGGCGTGAGAGGCGTGCGAGAGGGGTGTAGGGCGTGCGCGGGCGCAGGAGGAGAGCGTGCAGGGGGCGGATGATCGTACGGGGTTGTGCGGGAAGTGTGCGGAGGATATACGGTGGGCGTGCGGGGAGCGTTCGGGGAGCGTGCGGAACGTGCGGGAGCGTTCGGGGAGCGTTCGGGAGCGTTCGGGGAGCGTTCGGGGAGCTGCTCGGGGAGCGTTCGGGGAGCGTCTGGGGAGCGTTCGGGAGCGTTCGGGGAGTTGCTCCGGGGAGCGTCTGGGGAGCGTTCGGGGAGCGTTCGGGAGCGTTCGGGGAGCGTTCCGGTGAGCTGCCTGGTGAGTTGCCCGGTGAGTGTCTGCAAGCGTTCGGCGAGCGTTCGGCGAGCGTTCGCGAGCGTTCGCGGAGCGTTCGCGGAGCGTTCGCGGAGCGTTCGCGGAGCGTTCGCGGAGCGCACGTGGAGCGTGCGGGGGGCAAGTAGAGGGCATTCTGGGATCGTGCGGAGGACGTACGGGAGGGCGTCGAGGGGGCGTACAGGGAGCGTGCGCAGGACGTGCGGGGGGCGAGCGGGGGCGGGGGGAAGGCGGGCGGGAGCGGCCTGCTCCCTCCGCGTCAATCCGCGCCTGACTGACAGTGGCGCGGCGCGCGGCCGCTAAGAGAATTACGGCTAATTACGTCACGGCCGCGCCCGGCGCCAAGATCGCGAATTTTTCATGAGCGTCGGGGAGCATGCAATTTCCTGATGGCACGGCGCCGCCACCGCCAGCGTTCTACGGCGCCTTAACACTGACAAATGTATCTTGCGCAATTTGCAAGCGCTCTCGTAATGCGACGGGCAGTGCACGTTGGCCGCCGTTGCCTCCGTCCCCGAGGGGCCCCTCGTCCCTCCCCCTCCCCCACATGCGCCCCCCTCCGCTCGCACTTCGCTCGGCGTTCCACAAGGCCTGCGTTTGTGCTCACGCCTGTCGCATGCACCCGCTCTCCCTTGTCCGCCCTCCTCTCTGCTCTGTTTCCCATTCTCGGCACTCTGACCACGTTTACATGCACCCCACTCTCCCTCTATCCCTCTGTTCTCCTCTCTGCACTCTCGCAGCTTCCTGCACTCTCGCAGCTTCCTGCACTCTTGCAGCTTTCTGCACTCTTGCAGCTTTCTGCACTCTTGCAGCTTTCTGCACTCTTGCAGCTTTCTGCCCTCTTGCAGCTTTCTGCACTCTTGCAGCTTTCTGCACTCTTGCAGCTTTCTGCACTCTTGCAGCTTTCTGCACTCTTGCAGCTTTCTGCACTCTTGCAGCTTTCTGCACTCTTGCAGCTTTCTGCACTCTTGCAGCTTTCTGCACTCTTGCAGCTTTCTGCACTCTTGCAGCTTTCTGCACTCTTGCAGCTTTCTGCACTCTTGCAGATTTCTGCACTCTTGCAGCTTTCTGCACTCTTGCAGCTTTCTGCACTCTTGCAGATTTCTGCACTCTTGCAGCTTTCTGCACTCTTGCAGCTTTCTGCACTCTTGCAGCTTTCTGCACTCTTGCAGCTTTCTGCACTCTTGCAGCTTTCTGCACTCTTGCAGCTTTCTGCACTCTTGCAGCTTTCTGCACTCTTGCAGCTTTCTGCACTCTTGCAGATTTCTGCACTCTTGCAGATTTCTGCACTCTTGCAGCTTTCTGCACTCTTGCAGATTTCTGCACTCTTGCAGATTTCTGCACTCTTGCAGCTTTCTGCACTCTTGCAGCTTTCTGCACTCTTGCAGCTTTCTGCACTCTTGCAGCTTTCTGCACTCTTGCAGCTTTCTGCACTCTTGCAGCTTTCTGCCCTCTTGCAGCTTTCTGCACTCTTGCAGCTTTCTGCACTCTTGCAGCTTTCTGCACTATTGCAGCTTTCTGCACTCTTGCAGCTTTCTGCACTCTTGCAGCTTTCTGCACTCTTGCAGCTTTCTGCACTCTTGCAGCTTTCTGCACTCTTGCAGCTTTCTGCACTCTTGCAGCTTTCTGCACTCTTGCAGCTTTCTGCACTCTTGCAGCTTTCTGCACTCTTGCAGCTTTCTGCACTCTTGCAGCTTTCTGCACTCTTGTTGCTTTCTGCACTCTTGCAGCTTTCTGCACTCTCGCAGATGGCAGCATCTCGCAGATGGCTGCACTCTCGCAGCTCCCACGACCTCATCCGCCCTCTTCACCACCTTCATCCTTCCTACCTCGCAGAAATCCCGAACAGAGCTCCTGATACTCCACTCCCTTACATGCTTCCTGTTCCACGTTCACGGCCTCTGCTTCGAGCATCCAGCTCTCGTCGCTGTTTTCTCCGTTTGATCGAGGCTCCTTTGTCTCAGGTCATAATTGTGACAGGTGCAGCCCGATGACCAACTATGGACCCACATGTACGCGGTCATGTGTTTACTCTCATTCTCTGCGTCTTACTTTCTACATCATGATTCGTGTTTAGTCTCCTAATTTTTCATTTCAGCTCTTATAATTTCCAAGAGAGAATATTTTTCAACCAGTAACTGTTTCCTACCTGTCTCTTGCAACATATTTTGCCTCTTTCGTCATTTGCACCGTTTGTTTCTAGTATGTTCTTTCTTTCCCTCTTTCACTATAAAGCAAAGAGCTTCCTTCCTTTTCGCATTTTCTACTCGCTTCTCTTGATTCTGCTGTCCTTCAGGATTTTCAGTTATTTCTAGTTTGGTATAATGCTCAAATAT
>BLKR01006751.1:0-50779 GCA_011170035.1 Teleogryllus occipitalis | reverse complement strand
ATATATATACACACTACTGTTTGTGGAAATTGCAACACCGTGAAGGAGCGGCATTGAACGCATCGAATTTCGTGGATAAGTTTGTGACATTGAGATCGCCAGGTGATTACATTTACAACGCCGCCAGTCACGTGGTTGCGACGTAGGGACGGCTTATCGCACCATGTTCGGGTATAAATAGAGGCGCCTTGGAGAGGCTACAAACAGTGACAGGTCGACCCTTGGCTCGCACAAGTTGTCTGTAAGTCACACCATGCCTCGTCGCCGATAGCGAGTGCAGTACGAACACTTGACGGACTTCGACCGGGGCAGGGTCGTTGGGATGCGAGAAGCTGGGTTGTCCTACCGTCAGATTGCCACACGTCTGGGACGAGCCGCCAGTACCATCATGCGAACATGGCGTCAGTGGTCTGCGGAAGGTCGTACCCACCGCCAGCGTGGGACAGGGCCTCGCTATCACACTACGGCGAGGGAAGATCGACACCTCTATCGTATGGCCATCACCGATCGCACAGCGACATCCACCACGTTAGCGCAGCAGTGGAATACAGTGACAAGTCACAGCATGTCCGCCAGCAGTGTTCGGCGCCGTCTTGTGCAAAGGGGCTTGATTGCTCGCCGCCCCTTCTTGCGCCTTCCACTGACTCTCGACAACAGACGCCTCCGACATCTGTGGGGCGTCGAACATCGACATTGGCGGGCTGAGTGGCAGCAAGTCATCTTTTCCGACGAGTCCCGCTTCAATTTGTCCAATAACGACGGTCGTATACGTGTTCGACGACATCGCGGTGAACGCAATCTGGAGGGATGCATTCGCCAGCGTCATACCGGCCCAACACCCGGTGTAATGGTATGGGGTGCCATTGGCTACCACTCACGGACCCGCCTACTCCGCATTGAGGGAAATCTCAACGCCCACCGGTACATCGAGGAAGTCGTGAGGGCGGAGGTCGCGCCCTTCGTACAACGCTCGCCTGGAGCGATATTCCAGCAAGACAATGCGCGACCCCATATCGCTCGCATCGTGCAACGTGTGTTCAATGAACACCAGATACAGCTCCTTCCGTGGCCGGCTCGTTCACCTGACATGTCGCCAATTGAACATGTGTGGAGCATGCATTCCCAGAGGCTGGTCCGCCAGGCACCTCCGCCAGCTTCCACCGTCGAACTCTGGACGCGGCTTGAAGGAGCATGGCAGGATCTGCCACAAGAAGCGATACAGACTCTTATTAGCTCAATGCCGCGCCGTGTACAGGCTCTTGTGGATGCGCGTGGTGGCTTCAGAACTTACTGACTTGGCATGTATCCATGTATTTGATGGTACTGCAAATGAAATAAAGTAGTGCCTGTGGCATGGGTGCACAGTACATTGAATATCATTTCCCTAGATCCATTCGTTCTTGGTGTTGCAATTTCCACAAACAGTAGTGTATATATATATATATATATATATATATATATATATATATATATATATATATATAAATAGAAAGAAGTGTGTATGTGTGTGTCACGCGTAGACGTAAACACTAGTCGATCGATTGCGTTGACATTTTTCATACTTTGTTTTTATTAGTAATGGGAGTGCTTGTAGAGTTGTTTGAATTAAATCACGGCGTTGTTGATGATGATTTATTTGTTTAAGATGACTTGATCACCCATCAACTCTATACACCCCGCCGCACAATCAAGGATTCTTCATTGCATACAAGTATTGTGCTCCTGCGATTGTGTAATATCGGCCGGAATTTTTACTTGAATCTCGGAGAAGTAAATCAAATTTCTCCAAGATAGTTTCATTGCGAACAAAATGCGCACATTTGTGGGAGAACGTTTCAACAATGGGATACTTGATAACCTTGTCCGAAACATGACATACAACAAACCTATACTTGTGAGAAAGTCTTGCATCTATTAGAATTTTTGGTCAGCGTTTCGTAAAACGTGATTAACTATCACGTGACCAGTAGTTTGTAATGTGTAACACACTGCAATAGCGAAGCATTGCAGGGTCTACTAGTTTCTTGTAAAGCAAACACGTATTTCTTAAGACAACGTATTCTAACGCGTTCACGTCTTGTAAAGTAATGTCTTGTATCACATCACATTACCGAGTTATAACGTAGCAGTGAAGTGAAGTGTATCATAAAATAACGAATTTTAACGTATCTTATCGTAACAAGTCGTAACGAGGCGCACATGTTAAGCGTACATATTGAATCGTGCGCACATGTAAGGTTCATCATCCGCACACGTTTCCCTGAGCTCTCATTTTACTAGACGCGAGAGGAGTGGGGACTTCGTTATTTTGAAGGAGAACGATTATATCAAATATTTAGCTCATTTATGAATGTATAGTTGTTTTGACTACTGTCAAAAAAACATTTTTTGGGTATCACGTTTTGTCAACAACACTTCTTTTCATTTACTTTCATTTATTGTTAACAGAACTAAAGCTGATAAAGGAATGGAAGTAGGGAATCCGAGACTGAAGAAAACGCCCGTATAACATGTTGTAATGTATTGTAACGTAACGTGATGTAACGTTTTGTACCTTAACGTATCTTAAACGTACCTTAACGTATCTTCTGCGATTTCTATTGTATATAAAGTATTGTGAAGTAATATACCATAATTTTTTTATTGATTAATGATACCGGGCGCGTCAACATCTAATGTCATTAGTTCCTTAAGCGTAGTACACGTTTCCTTGTCAAGTGTCGATGATATTTCCCCGCTGGATGGTGAGATCCGGCACCGACCTATCGTCGGCTAGCGGGGTTATCCCCAGTCAGGGAGAGGTGGCTCAATGCATCAACTAATGCCACTGCAGTGCCTCTGAACGAGAGATCCTAGGTTCGAGTCCTGACGGCGGCAGGATTTTCGACACTAGCTTTTCAGCTAGGTTGAAATCAGTCTGGAGAAGAATTGTAGAGGCCGCCTACTCTGATCGGTAGTTTTCCGTGGTTTCTCCGATCAACACCAGGTGAATGCCGGAGTAATGTAACAAACGGGCCACGGACCGCGCGAGATCTGCCCTTCCTCTTCCTTATACCATCTTCACCCTTACTTACACACACGTACTATTATATGCCCTACACTAACACACATACCGGGAGACCGGTCAGAAGCTTAGTGTTTGTCTCGGCTGGGGCGGTTCCCCGCTGGTGGGAGATACCTGTTTGGAAAAAACCGCTAGTCAACGGTAGATTGGCGGGAGCCGGTTCTCGCCATTCTGCGGGGGAAGATCACCGCCACCTCCCGATGAAAAACACACACTACACCTACGGGACTAATGACCTCCATAGTCGACGTGGCCGGAATCACTACCAATAAACCAACCCAACCAGGACATACCACAATGAAAAATGAAACGTAAGGTAATGGTGAAGCCGCGTGATACGGCAACCTCACTCACGGTTTGTGACTTTCATCCACGTCCTTCCGGTTCTAGTGCAGCTGCGCCCACGTTTTCTACCTGCGATCGATTCTATCTGAAACCCGACCTTCTTTGTAATATATGTAGAGCCAAGAACTAATTAAAATTGTGAGAAGACTTGTTTTCGGAAGCGTGTTGAGACTAACCGCCTAAAGGCTTTTTAATTTAGAGTTATGAAGAAACTATGTTACTAGCAAGAATTCGAAGGCTTTATTTACAATAATTTTGTTTGTTATTACTACACAATAAGTTGATAATATTCCAATGAAGCAATATGTATTTCGTGACCTCGTCTTTTTGCAACCATGTCTCCCATTTCTGAATTACTCCGCCTTTCCTCGATTACAAATATATTCTATCTCTAGAATTGTTTTCTTAAAAACTCCTGGTATGTCAAATCGTAAATCTTATTAACTCTTTTCATTTATTTATTTTACTCGTATTTTTTGCCACTACTTGGAAATATATATTGGCATAAATAGGTATTTGTATTGTTAAAGACAACGTTGCAACAATGTATGGTGAAAAAGAGTCATCAATTATATATATATATATATATATATATATATATATATATATATATATAAAATAAATTATCTTAAAATTATATTACTCTATTATTCTTCAATTTCAATGTCACACCTCAAAGGGAAATTAATGATTGACCGACTTTTTGAAAATACAGTAGAAAATTATTAAAAATCAAAACATGATCCTATGTGAAACATTAATTTTCAATGGTTGGGCTACTTCTCAAACCCTCCAATTTTAAACGTATATTCGTGGTCTTTAATTTATAGCATATATAGTATTGATAATTTTAAGTAATTGTTCAAAAAATCTACTTAATGATTTCGCCGAAACATTTTATCCATCCACAATTCCATCATCAGTTTAATGTTCCACCTCTACTGGGACAAGTACACAACCTTTAGAAAATGTGTAAGGCATATTTAAAGCATGAAATAGGGAGTTTCAGCACCAGGCGTAAGGAGACATTCTTAAACTCTATTGATCACGTGACTATCGAGTTTATAATATCGTAATGAACTACGTTCAGAAGAGTTTTAGTAAATGCGACATTGCGTTACACATTGTAACAAAAGAAGCATTTCAAGCGTTGAACAAAGACGTATAATATATCAATGTGTGTAGACTAAGTGGTGAAACATTTAAACCACGATACGAGACGAGTAAAACAAATCTACATTGTGCACGGAATTTAAAATTTTATGGCCCATCGCGATGAGTACGCAGTCTGGAGTTTTGAATCGGCTTTTCTTGAGAATTTAAGGAATATATTAATACAGCGTTCGTTTATGAGCATAAGTCGTAACGTAAGACGGAATAATTGTAACTGCCTTACATACGGGAATCGGTTTATTAGAGTTAGTAAAATAGAACCTTTCCTGTTTTTAGGTGGCTTTTTTCGTTTGTAAGGTGACCGTAGAGACTCCTACAGGTGTACACGATTTATGAAGGTATAAGGTCGTACTTAGACCTTATGGTAAGACATTATGACTTCAAGGTCCGTCACGTGACTGTTAGTGCATAACGTCACTACCTTACGCGTGGCGCTAAAACTCCCTAATATGAGAATATTTTGAACTCAATTAACAAAAGAAAAAATTCTAAACTAATGGTGCTACACAATGGCGAGTTTGTCGCACTAGTTCGTTTTCTAATATTTTAGTCAAGGCTAGCAATCCGCCATTGAGTCGCCCCCTTCCTCATCCCAGCCGCAATCTATTACGACAATCAAAATTACTATCAAAACGAAATTTTGTCTTATTTTCTCAATTTTTGAGTCATCTAATGGTAGAATTGAAATATATCTTTAAAATTTTTACAGAATACTAAAACAGGCCCTAATGCAAATTGTCATTCAAAAAATTTGAAGCCGTTCTTGAGAAAATGTCATTTGAACGCTTAGGAAAATACACAAATTTGAGCACATTTTCATAGAGAAATTGGAGTTTGAGTGACCATAATTTGAAGTACTTGTTATTGCAAATGCAATAATGTTCAGTAAATTACTTTAATATAAATATTACAATATGCGATGTGAAAAATAATACTAGTGGTGCTACAACAGTGGTTACTTTCTCCCATTATTTCTAAGTGCTCCACTATATTATACTATTACATAAAAATGCGAGTACTTACACTTAAGTACTAGTAAAAAGTATTTTCCTAACAGAGATTTGAACGTAGGTCCTCAGAGTTAATTTAAGGTTAGCCACACCACTGTGCTGCAGAAGCACCGTAAGGTTCGATTCGGGCCAACGCTTGAAATGTGATTGTCTCAATCCAAAATTTTTCCAACACGAAAGTTTTGAAAACACGTACAAAATTCTTCGAAAATCGGACTAGCACCTTATTTTTACCGTCCCTTGTTACATACAAGAAGAATATTAATGAAAGAAGTTGATACTTTTTTTAAGAATATACATTTTTTAGAAATTACATAAATTTCAGATGGAAATTACGCGAAATCTTCTCGTTTCATCAAAATATTGGAATGACCAGCTGATTTAACGAGCTGATTTTTTTAAAGAACCAAAAAGTCTGTCTAGCCGAAAATTTAGCATACCGTCCCTTAATTCTTAAGAAGAGAAAAGTTTTAAAAAATGGAATTATTTTTGGAAAAAATGTTAAGAAATTGAAAATTGCCTACATTTTTCGCAAAATTACACGAAAACCACTCATATTTTAGATACATTGAACTTTACTCTATTTCAAGAACTGCCTTCAAAGATCAGATTTCATTAAGGAAAAATTATCTATATACAATATTAATTTTTTGGAAGAATTTCTACCTTTAATATTGGAGATTGAGATATGAGGTAAGAACAACAATATTTTTTGGCGTTCCCCCAATGAACTTTTATATTTTCGAAAAATCTGGGATTTTAATGAACATGAGAACAATTACCTTAAGCGATCTCAACGCTATCAAAGGTCAAAATTTAAAAAAAATTGGAGTCATTTTTGAAAAAATTTTGAGAATGATTTTAAAGCTTCCTGTGAAGTACCATCAAAAATCAAAATATCTATTTGAAAATCCCTTCGTCACGAGTTCAATTTGATCGATAGTGGAATATCACTGTTGAAGAAAATCGGCTGAATGGTTTAGGCGCTAACGATTATCACAATCAGACAGACGGTCGGATGTTTTGCCGTTAATCGATTTCCCTGTATCTAGGACCCACAAAACATGGATTCTGGCTACATCACGTGTTGGAGGAAATGTATAACTATGTATAGCAACAAGATTTATCCACTTTTTCGTTAGCGGGTCCCGATAATTTTCTCCCGAAACTTCCTTATTTTCCGACGCATGAAACGATTACGAAACAGTTTTTCGATATCAGGGAACCCCAAAGTGTATATTTCCGTTGAAATCTTGAAATAGATTTTCCTCGGTATTACATAACTTTCTCTATACGTTTTCCGTATATACATACGTAAACTAGATAGTAAAAATTAACTGCTTTTGCTTTTGTTATTTGTTCATTTTGTTTGTCCCCTGAGCAATCAACACATTTATAAAAACAATCTCAAATTATCTGCACATTCTTTGTAGAAGATAATTCAGAAAACAATGTATATCGATGTGAATCAATTACAACATACTAATAACGTACAATAACATGTAAATAAGTGTTGATCTGTTTATTTATACATATATTTCTACATTATATATACTATTAAGTATATATTTCTCCCAATAACCATGCCAAGGGCACAGTTTTCTTGAATCACAATAATCACAAATTAACTACGGAAAGTAACGAAGTTTGATCCGACGGATTCGGGGTTGACATCAGACTGACAGCCAGTGGAAAAATCACAGTTAAATCACAATAGATCGTAGTAACCGTTCCGAAAAAACTGACCCCATCTAACTGGCATAAGGTTTAGAAGATGAGGAAATAATGTTTTGGTACACCCAAATAATTTCGCGACCCACTGCAACACTTCTCACCACATTGAGATGGTCCGCTGTAGTAATGATATAGATATATCGACGTAAAACATTCTTGAAACAAGGACAAACTGCTTCACCGTTAAATATAGAACTTCCTCCGAACAAAGAACTCCTTCTTTCGTGAGAAAGAGCTAAGGAGTGGCTCCAATAATAGAGGAGCAATCCGAGGTACACATCCTATTTCCAATTATTTTTCTTGATGGAGTGAGAGGGTCTGAGCATTTGAAAACAAGCTGAGTCTCACACAAACATCTTTCTGAAAGCCAGTCAAGCCGATAAAAAACCGGCGAAAATATTTTCATTCAGCAATCTAATACTAGTGGTGCTGCTGAATACCATATACTTTCTTGATTTATTTTGTATTGGTTACATAAATTTCTAATAATTTATGTACAATAATCTCAAACTACACGATACACTCAAATATTCGTTATTTAAACATTTCACAAAAAAATCTGTTTTATTATTTATTTGCTTGCAGCAAAGCACGCTTTTTCCTTTACAAATATTAGAAATATTCTATAACTGGCTTTATAAGGATTCACAAGGAATTGTATTTTCAGAGCATTCGGAGAAAAAAAATGTTTATCAATGCTGAAGCAGTATAATTTTATATGAAAGTTGTTACATATATTTTTTTTCGTAGTAACAATGCCTCAAAACCTTATAAGCTTAAATAAAAAAGCTTATAAATGATAATTTTACTACTAATATCCAAACTAAACGTTAAAATATTGTAGGATACTAGCGTATTGATATTTTAGATACCGTGTTTCAAGGAAAAACATCTATTTTTAGAATTAATAACGGTTTAATCGAAATGCGAAAGACGGAATACTGCAGAGGATCACAAATTCTTTTCACACAAAAATGTTTTGAGAAAAATATTCAAAAAAGTTCTTAAGGTAACATGATTTAAGTGCTTTTAAGTGGACATTTTTTCACGTGTACACGTAAACTCTTAAGATTTCGAGAAACCGAAACGTGTCTTACTGAAAAAATCTTCAGACTTACTTTCTGCAGCCTCATATGACTTTCTACGGATCTACGAAAAAGGATAAATATACTGTATGATATCTTCCCTCGGTTCCACTGTTTCAGTTATTTTTACTATTTTTGTTGGTATGTGCTTACAATATTTGCTGGGAATGGCTTTTTTGAAATTAACGGTATACCTTGACCAACTTTACGACCAATTTAATAATTACTTGTCTAGGACAGATCATATGCCGAATATATCGAAATGTCCTTGACAGCGTCAAAACGCAACGTGCCCAACACTAATGTATAATGAATTGCCTACCGAGTAGGGGCAAAACACACATGAACTTTGTTAAAGAAATAATATAACCGAATAAGAAGGCGAAAAGTGCCCCCAACCGAAATTGATAATCGCGATAGTCATATGAAAAGGAGTAAAAATAACGTAGATTAAAAAAAGTAGTCTCCCCTGAGGCTTTTTTTTTTTTTTTCAGAGATACAATGAGAAACGTGTTTTTCATGTTTTATTTTTTCTCAGCTTCTATTGCATATATCATGCTGAACAAAATGCAGAGATGGGGAAAATAGTTGAATTTGAAGGTATTTGTAACAACCAATTTTGATGCCAAATGCAAATAGAAAAAAGTTTTTGAAATAGATTTTTGACGTGAACGTTGGAGTAGTCTCAGATTTTTCCTAGAATGTCTCATAACATTCTATAACATATATTTTTCAGATTGTCAAAGAATGTGGACGATAAGGAAGAAAATTAAAACAATTTTATATGTTTAAAAATTAGAGAAATGCGCTTAAGTGTGATTGGAAAAATATTTTCACCAATATTTAAAGAGACAATGACAATGATTAATTGTCTATGACTGTGAAATTGTCAATGATTAATGAACCTACAACTGAGTAATTTGATTTATATAATAAACTTTAATAATTAATAAACCTAAAGTCGAGTAATTTGATTTATATTAGAAACAATACACCAATCTAAAAACAAAACAGGTTTGATTTTAGTTCGATAATATAAATACCTTCCACAAAAAACGATTGTCAGCAAAAAGTTATAGATCTTGCTGGTAAGTGAAACTTTTCGATAACTTAAATATAAATTGTTTAAAAATTGGTAAAAATCCAATCCCATTCTGGCGTGGTTTCTAATTTTTAAACTGATAAAATTTGTTTTATTTTTTCACTATCGTTCACATTTTAAAAAACTGACAAAATGTATGCTATAGTATGTAATAATATATATTCTAGAAAAAAAAAAAAAAAAAAAGTACTCCAACGTTATCACGTTGAAAATGTGTACGAGAGAGTGTAATACACGTGATAATAAGTGTGATAGTAACACGTGTGATGATAATAATAATAATAGTAATAATAATAATAATAATAATAATAATAATACGAGCGATAGTAATACAAATAATACAAATCATTATATGATAAGATACGACAAGAAATCGAGCAACTAGAAAACGAACGGCAAAAAAACGAGCAAAAAGAAAACGAGCGACAAGAAGAAAACGAGCGACAAGAAGAAACCAAGCGACAAGAAGATAACGAGCGACAAGAAGAAAACGAGCGACAAGAAGAAAACGAGCGACAAGAAGAAAACGAGCGACAAGAAGAAAACGAGCGACAAGAAGAAAACGAGCGACAAGAAGAAACGAACGAAGAGGAAACGAGCAATAATATTTCAAGATATTCGGAATTTTGAACTACAAAAAGTGTAGAAATAAAGAAGAATAAACGAAAGTTAATCAAGAAAATTCACTAGGAAGTAATTGCAGAAATATAATCTATTCATCAATAATTAGTAACTAACCATTAAATTATCGAAGAAATAAAATATTTTGTGTTGTCAAGAAAGGTTTAGGTGGAAAAAAGGAAGTTAATAAGCAGACATATTTACTACACCATAAAGAAGAACATCCTTCCAAGTAACCATGGTTCAATGTGAATGTCAGTTTCTGTAGTGTTCATTGAAGTACACTCAAATATATATTTTTAAACATAATACGAGAGATGCGGAAATTACAATGCAGTCAAAGAAATAGAGAACATCCGATTTTGTGGAGCTTCTTTCAGTGGAGATCATAGTCCAGAGATCATTGATATTTCGGATGCATTTGTAAGTTGTATCCTAGTTATTGTTATAATAGTGCATAACATCATCTGAAGTTGAAAGAACTCATTGAAGGCAGAGTTGGAAAGCTGTTGTTCTATTGGAAGAACAACAGAAGCCTAGCGTACTTGTATTCAAAGTTTTTTTGACACTGTCTTCAGAATCAGGCTAGTGCTTGATAACTTCCTGAAAAAGAAACAACGGATCAGTCTTTCACAGAATGAGGTCAACGTGCATTACGGGTGTGCAGCTGGTGGAGAACTCCTGGAGCAGGCAAAAACCGGTTCAGTAGCGGATCTAAAGAGAACACTGCCATTTAGAATCGTATTCTTTTAGTCGTGGCACGAACGCGCGCTTCTGAGCTGCTGATGGTGGGAGTTTGCCGAAGAGTTTCACAGCAGCGCGACTAGCTCACTCATGTGAATACCTCCATTTAAACCAATGCTGTGCTCGCAGACGTGCCACTCGGAAGCACTGCTGAGTGGCGCAGTGTGAAGGAGCCCCTGAAATATCAGGGTACGGTTTTTCTGGGTCAGACTGATATCCATAAGTAGATTTAATTTCCATTTTCAAAGAATAGCACAACACATTTGTTTAGCATAGAATAGGTAACTGACGTACACTTTATTATAAATCCCCCTTTTTGTCTTTATCTTTGGAATTTAAAAAATGAATAATTATTATAGGCATGGTTACAGAAATAATATACAATCTATCTTCATGGATATGAGAATTTAACTTTCCACCTATTATTAGCTGATGATAATTCTCTTTGTATGAATTGCGGTAACACTGCAATTCATTTTTGCCTTTATAATA
Organism: Teleogryllus occipitalis; assembly: GCA_011170035.1. Lineage (NCBI taxonomy): Eukaryota > Metazoa > Arthropoda > Insecta > Orthoptera > Gryllidae > Teleogryllus > Teleogryllus occipitalis. The sequence continues at coordinate 39,409 of BLKR01006751.1, read as the reverse complement.
AGCACCATCCGCTGATTGCTTCCTGTTCCACAGCAGGTTACCTTGTTGACATTGGTTTCAGTGGTATAACGGTTATCATATCGTTTTGTTACATCCAAGATCGCGGATTCAAACCCGATTGAAGTAGTGAACTGTGACGTGCAGTCGCATTGATGACAGTTGCTGTCGCGCGCTATCCACGCGATCAAAAGCGACCGCCCCTTCGCTGCTCGACTAACGTCCGAGAGCGACTGACCCGAGATGAGCCGCTGCTTGCGACAGGGGCCATCCTTCGGAAGGGAAGTAAAGTCGGCTGTCCCATTTTGTAGATTTACTACATGTAAACGATCCTCAAGCCTAAAAGAAGCATCTGAGTTAAATTCAAACTGTCTCTTTTGTCGTCAGAGTGACACCTTCTTTCTCTGCTAGATGGCCTGAGTCTCTCTACATAAAAGAAGGCAGCATTGAATTGAATTGATGATACACGACAGATCAATTTGACGCAACGGCTGGCGTTATCCCGTACCATGGCGTGATGAAAACCTTCCTTTTGTTAGAATAGCACGCCGCAAACGGCTGCAGTAGTCACGATAATCACTGCCTCGCTAATCCAAGATTCCGTGCTAGCCGTGATGTAAAAAAACCTGATGTGAGCCAAGTCGCCAAACGAGCGGCGATAATCAAGAACGGGCTCTTTAAAGTGTTGGTAACACTGCGTTGAAGGTCACGTGTGCGGTGGTCGGTGCCAGTGTCAGTCTACCTACCATTTTGTTTTGACCGTTTCGCGCTCATGTATGTATGAACCTGTAATTTCAATAGCATCTGCACATTAAATTTGACCTCCTTTCACATTGTAGTTGAAAATTCCATTATATATTTTCTTCTCTTTTCATGCAATCCGAGCATTTTGTAATCTTGGGTATCATCAACCCCAATTATCTCGGATAATCGCGGACTCTTCTGTAGTGGCGCCTTTTCCACAGTCCAAGGAGTGGCCGCTGTCGGGTGTCAGCTGTCGCAAGCAGCGGCTCATCTCGGGTCAGTCGCTCTCGGACGTTAGTCGAGCAGCGAAGGGGCGGTCGCTTTTGATCGCGTGTGGATCGTGCGCGACAGCAACTGTCATCAATGCGACTGCACGTCACAGTTCACTAATGAAACCGCGCGGACCTGAATCAATGCAGGTAGTCCCTCTCTCTCCCTCTCGTGTCGCCCGAGAGAGATTGGACGTCTGCTGTCCGATCGATATCGTAACTAGAGACGCTTACTACCCCACAGCAATATCGCGCTTCACTCTCACGACCACCTTCCCCTGCCCGTTGATTGATTGAAAGATTAGTGATTCCAGGCGCGTCAACTGCCGAAGTCATTAGTCCCGTGAGTGTGGTGTATGCTTTTATTGCGGGAAGTGACGGTGATCTTCCCCGCCTGATGGCGAAATCCGGCGCCGACCTACCATCGGCTACCGGTGTATTCACCAACTAGAACCAGGTATCTCCCACGAGCGAGGTACCGCCCTAACCCGGACAAACTCTAAGCTCCCGACCGGTCTCCCTGTATGTGTGATAATGTGGGGCATGGAATTGTAAGTGTAAGTAAGGGTCAGGATGTAGATGAGGATGCAGTGAGGATGAAGGTTTTTTGTAGTAATCACGGCAACTGTTCTTCATCAGCCAATTAAGCTGCGTAAAAGAAATATCGGGATACAAGATTGAAAGTCGCTGGAATGTTCTTCGCAATGCTGGTACAAAATTAGGATCCGGGTACACGTTTCTAAGGGTAAGGGACATTGAAAGTTACGTAAATAGGTATCATTGTGTCATTTGTATTATATGTGCACAAAACAAAACAGCACGTGTAATACTCGTACTCTTACGAGCTAACAACCTTAAAAATAACCCCCCAAGGCATCCACACATCTTTGCCAACGATGAGGAAGGGGCTGAGTACCATCAGCTGTGTGTGATGCGACTACGCCCGTCTGTGTGTGATGCGTCTCGTCGAGGCGCTGTTAGAATATCCTCCCTGTTTGCAAACCGCTTCCCACACAGCGACACTTCATTTTTGGAATGAGATCAAAGCCGCACGGACTGAGATCAGGGGAGTGCGAAGGGTGTTCCAAGATTTCCGACCCCCACCTCCCACCCCCCACGCCACCGCCGCACAAGGTTCTGGTCACAGGCTGCAGTGTGGCTTCTTGCATTATCATGGAGTATTGCATTGTTGAGAAGCCCTGAACATTTCCTCCGCAGTGTACGACGCAGAGGTTGCCTTGGAACATTGCAGTGACATTTTGGCCCTGTTTGTGAACAGGATGACACATGGGAATACCTCTGCTGTCAAAATAATAATTCGTGTGTGATGGATTCTGAGGAAACTGGTGTTTTTGTAGTGAAACACGAAACGTCATTCATTTGATTGCCTCTTTAGTTCTGATTCATACGCTCGGGCAACGTTTCATCAAAATTGCAATAATGCGATTCAGCATCTCATTTCCTTCATGTTGGAATCGCTCCAGATTCATATGGCATGTCTCGTATTGAGTCCAATTTTGCACCTCAGTTAAAGCATTTGCTCTCACTTTACACAAACCTTGCGCATCTTCCAGTCATTCCGTAAAATGCGGAACACTATCGATGCAATCATTCCCGTATATGCGGCCACAGTCCAACGCCTTCCATCTGCTAAAAAGGGTTCGATAGCAGCCACTTGGACCTCCATATGGGCAGGCGCTGGACGTTTACTGCGTGGCAGGTCAACAGTTGCTTCGCGTCCATGTTCCAAGGCCTCCACGCAATGTGCAGTATTTCGATGGGGAAATGATCTATCGCCAAATGCTTCTCGTAGCTCGGTATGATATTCACGAGCATTTCTGCCACGCAGAAATGAATTGTTACGCATGATCGCTGTTCAACTTTAGTGACATCCTTTTCGGAACATAGTCTCTAGGATTCTAACGTTTGCATGTGTTGTCTACTAGACACCAATGCACTCAGACGTCAATAAATATCCCAACCTTTATTGATATGTTATGTTATACCAATACAGCGCTCTACACTGGCAACACAACTCTGTTTACTTCGCGTGGTGAAATAAAGCTTTAGGAATTAAGCTTTAGGAATAGTAGCTTTAGGAATTAGGCATTTGTCTCTGATTCTTAGGCAACTTCCCATGCAGTGGTACCGGTAGTGGTAGCTCAGTGCATTAACTGATGTCACTGCAGTGCCTCTGACTGGGAGATCCTAGGTTCGAGCCCGGCGGCGGCAGGATTTTCGACACTAGCTTGTCAGCTAGGTCGAATTCAGTCGCTGTTTGGAGGAGAATTCTAGCGGCCTGATCGGTAGTTTTCTGTGGTTTCTCCGATCAACACCAGGCGTATGCCGGAGCAGTACCCTATCAAACATGCAATCTTTCCTTCTTTTTCCTTGTCCAATACTCACCCCCCACACATACACACACACTAACACTTACTTTTACAGTTACGCTTGTGAGATATACCTGATTAGAGAAACCCCGCTAGTCGATGGTAGGTCGGCGCCGAATCTCGCCAACAAGTTGGGGAAGATCACCGCTACATCGAAACGAAAAGCATGCACTACACTTACGGGATTACTGACCTCCGTAGTTGACGTGCCTGGAATCATCAATAAAACCCATACAGTAGTGTAGAAAGTCACGTTTTAACCCAAAGAGATTTCGTCTACAACCGGTGCATGAGATGTAGCCGAAAAGTCAGAGGCAAACGTAATTTCATTTCACGAAATTTCCGAACACATGTTCATTGGCAAACAGTGATCATATTCGATCTCTCTACATTACCTAGAAGATTCTTACATTTATTCTAGAGTAGGGCATCACCTCAGGGGATTTCCTACTATTTTATAAGATTTATTCTTAAGCATAATGTATACGTAGTATCGTCGAATAATCAATTCAAGTGTCACAGACAGGGTGAAAGCCATTAGTTATCTTTTTACTCAATTTTAAGCTGTAAGGAGAACAACAAAGGTCAATTCTGGGGTTGACATATCCCTCTGTCGTATGACAACACTAGCCCAATTGTCCATCACTGCCACCCAACAAGAGAAGTTGCAAAAAGCGAGCGCCCAGAAGACAGCTCTCTACCTCCTGTCATTACGTCTGAGTTGACCTCGTGATTTTAAGTTAAGAAACTATTCAAATTCAGCGAAACGTCTTTCCCATGCATTAGCAAACACTCCTACATTACATCACTAATATGGTGGAATCATACAGAAGTAACAGAAATTATGAATAACAAATCAGTTAGGGTAAAACACTGATAGCCCGCCCAAAAAAATGAACTCCAGACAAACGTGCATTAAATGTCCAAAACATGTATAAAAATGCCCAATAAGATCCAAATTACCTGAAATTAATGTATTAGAATGGAACCTTAATGGAAACTGTATGAAGTATGTTCAATGGCAAGAGTGAAACACACACAATTACTCTTCCATTAAATATATTCCTGTAAACGGAACCGAATGCAATGATTTGGGGTTGGGTTTCAGAATTTAAAAGATCTTCATAATTTCAGAAAATTTATTACGCTAGATGAGTTTTTTCAGAACAGACTCTTAGTGGAAATAATAGGTATGTCTTTCATCGAGCGGATATTTTGTTATATTTTAAAAATTCAAATTATTAAGCTTTTGCTAAGGACGGGAAAGCAATTGCCGAAAACATGATAGTACATTGAAGTTTAATATTACTAATAGATGTAATAGAATTTTGAAATTATTGATTAAAAACTAATTTATTTAATTGATTAGTATTCCTCATTAATATTCACGAAGATTTGGAACATCAGACCGTATTGTAATTTAAACCACACGCCAAATGCTGGTAATGAAGCGATTTGCGTGGGTGATTCAGATCCTTCGGATTTACCTCCACATTGCTGTAATTGCACGATCGCCCTCAAATACAAGTGGTGTTTCTGGCGAGAGAGGCATACAATGCGTGACGGAAATAAAATCTTACATTTGGAGAAACATAAATTAAATTAGTCTAATAATGAGAGATGGTGGAGATGAAATGCCCCCTACAACGATACCCAGCTGGCAAGGTACCCTCTTGTGCCTCGACGCTGCCGGCAAACCCGATCTGGTTTGATTGATTAGTGATTTCAGGCGCATCAACTGCGAAGGTCATTAGTCTCGTAAATGTAGTGCATGTTGGAAGTGGCAGGAATCTGCCCCTGTTGGTTGATGAGATCCTACGCTTTTGATTGCGGATTCCCCAACCAGGTATCTCTCACCAGCGGAGCACCGCTGCAGGCGGGACCAGCTCTAAGTCCCCGACCGGTCTCCTGGCGTGTGTGGTAGGGTAGGGCATGTAAGTTTAAATGTGTGTAAGGGGTGAGGATAGGACAAGAAGGAGGAAGGAATGATCGCGCGAGGTCCTTGGTCCTTTTGTTAGGGTACTGCTTCGGCATCCGCCTGATAATGATCCGAGAAATCACGGAAATGTACTGATAAGAGCAGCCAGCAGCAAGAAATCTCCTCTAAGCAATGGCTGAATTCGTCTTAGCAAGTGTCAAAAATTCTTCCTCTGTCGGGACTAAAACCCTGGGACCTCCGGGACAGAGGCACTTCAGTGACATCCGTTAATGCCCTGAGTCACCTAAACCGACTTGGTTGGCAACTCGCGAATGATCAGCAGGGAGGGACGTATACTCAGCGATGCCCCGGGTTAACTTTACAGTTTCTTGTTCTAAGACTGCAGGCAGGGTGGTTTAGACAGAGATTACAGAGAAGATGCGTGATCATTTTGCCTTTTGTAAATGGCACAAACATTATTTTTGTTTTCCATAATCTCGAGTGAGTAAGAGAGTATTAGGTGTACCGAGTGTTTCTTGAGAACTTAGATACTAACATGGCAACTAGTTTGGTCATTAATCCCGTAAATGAAGTACATGTTAAAGCCAGGAAGCCTACATATTAATTCCTCCGCGAGATCCGGCATCGCCGTACGCCTCCGCTTGCTGGATTGCCTAATTCAGGTATCTCTGCCTTTGAGCACCACCCATGCGAGATATTTTCAGCTCTCGAATAGTCTTCTGTCATGTGATAGTACAGAGCATTAGTGTAAGGGGGGGAAAAGGAGAGAATAAGAATCAGAAAAGAAAGATCGGGCAAGGTCTATTTGTTAAGGTACTTCTCCGGCATTCGTCTGGAACTTGTCGGAGGAATCACAGAAAACTACCGGTTAGAGAAATCGCCCGTGAATATTCTCCTCCAAACAGCGGCTGAATTCGCTCTTGCTGTATTGCTGGTATTGAAAATACTTCACAGTCGGAACTCGAACCCTACGACATTCCAGTCAGGTCTTAATTTCAAAACGACGGATCTTTCTCCAGCACAAAAACTAGCTGTTGTTACTTCAAGAAATTCAAGTTCGGAGTTATGTATTGGCGACTTTTAGCAACGATTGGAAAACACAGTACCGTGCAGTAAAGATGTGAGTCATCGTTTTACCGAGTCCGAAAATCGAATGAGATAATAGTGGTGTAAAATAGCGATTTTGATTTCTCTCTGCAAGAGAAGCGATTAACATTATTCTAACCGAATGCTCATAGAATATTCTTGATAAATTTTAGAAAACATATTTTGGGTTGTTCTAGACAAGTATAGTGGTCAAACTCTGAGAAATACTATTTTACGTTTCGGCAAAACATGAATTGTTTGGACACGATTCAGCATATTGAAGATAATTATACAGAGGTTTGTGATGAAACAAACATGTTTTTAAAAACATCTGCATACCTTATTTTAACTTTCTATGAAAGCGGACGAGTTCGGTAACTATGTTTCACGTTTGAATTCATTACAAACTTGTTTATCACAAAATATTTTAAAACGTGCAAGTTGACGCCACGCTTTACAAATTCTAACGTGACGCACAAAGGTTGAACATTGTTTTTTCGTTGCATTTCAATGAAACTGTTTCCTGGAAAAACTATAAAATAAAATGTAAATATTTAGAATTACAAAGGAACATTGAAGCGGCGGCGATGGTGTAACGGTTAGCGTATCGGACTATTATACCCAAGTTTGCGGGTTCGAACCCGATCGGAGCCGTGGATTTTTAAGGGCGAAAAAATCCTTCGTACGCCTTCCTTCGGAGGGGAAGTAAAGCTGGCTGTCCCATGTTAGTAGATTTACTGCATGTAAAAGATCCTCAAGCCTAAATGATGCCTCTGAGCTAAATTCAAATTGCCTGTTTCGTCGCCCAAGTAATACCTTCTTTCTCCCGTGGTTGGTGAAAGGAGCGTAGCGGAATATGCGTGGTCAGGCGGAAGAGCAGGCCTCATGGCCTGAGTCTCGCCACGTAAAATAAGGCAAATTCAATTCAATTCATTGCATCATATTAGGAAAGGTAGTCTCATTTCGCTCGCGCAAAAATATGTATTTCAAAATTTGTTGTCTTAGGATAAAAGTTAAAAAGCCTTTGTTCGGTGAAATTGAGTTTAGTACGGTAACTATGAGTTGACAACCTACGTTTTAAATGCTTGATAACGTGTCGATCCGAAATGACATAGGGCAAGCTATTAACATCATTATACTGTCCTCGAAAGCGCCGACCCTAGCTGTCGATATCGCTTAATTGGCAACGCGGCGATCTTGGGCGGCAGGTCAGTTTTGAATATCGCTTGTGCATTGGTGTTTACCTTCGTTTTGTGGCTTGGTGGACACTCCCACACACCATGCATCAATTTTTCTAGTCTCATCCCGTCTTTATTGATCGCACTGCGTGACGTAAACGTATGGTGTTTGTAATATATTCTTGCATCTGGGGAGTGCCATTCCTGCTCCTTGTTGAAAACAGAGGGCACAAAACTCGTGGTTTCTTTTACATGATAACGCACCATCACATCGATTAGTATCGGTAAAAAATTACCTTGCCAGGAACAATGTCACTATATTGGAGCATCCTTCATGCTTTTCAGATCTGTTACCACCATTTTTTTTCTCTTCTCACTGCTGAAAACTCTTCTGAAGGGACGAAGGTTCGAGATCCCGAAAGTTAAAGCAAATGTGACGAGAGCACTACGAACAGTATTGCCAAAAGGCTTCCAGGAACGCTTCCAGTCACTTAACATGCACTGACAGAAGTGTGTCACTGCTGAAAGGAACTATTTTGAAGGAAATGTTGAGTAAATTGCGTTATTATTTCTTACTTCCGAGTTATTAACAATTTACGGAAACGTTTTGAAGATAATATGGATTCGGAGTGAGTCACGTAACTTTGGCACTTGCTGTAGTTTTAGAACGGTTAAAGTTATCGCAATGCAGTTTTCACGGAAGTGCACGAGCAAATGACGCTAATTAATACATTTATTCATTCCTATTTTATCATTTGTATTTTCCGAGATATTTAGGTAACTTCATTCTTTTCAAATGGAACTACTCATATTTTTTATCATGATGAGTGTAAAAGGACAAATATATTGATTAGGACTGTGATTTATATGCATTTGCATATTTTTTCTGTTAACTAAAACATTCTGTTGCAACAAATTGCATACATTTTTAGATATTTTGAATCAATTTAAGCTATTTTTTATTTCGCATATTATCGTATATGTTACAATAATTGCATATTTCACATATTGGGGCCATATTTGCATATTTTGTTGTATATTTACCCTTCATCCGCGAAAAGAAGTTTAATGGTGACAGTTCCGTCAGCATGTAAGCGGTTCAGACAGTTCTCTCACGACGTGCTATGGTACATCATGTGAACTGCTCTGAAGAAATAGGCTTCCAAGGATTTGTGTACGTTGCTATAGTCACACGCATCAGCGTTACCGCTCGCCTGACTCCTACGAAGTCGCTCGAGAAGCACGCTTAGACCTGTCATCGGCAGATCAGTCGAAATGAAATGTGCATCCGCCGAGTGCCTATCCGTGCCCACAGACGGCGCAAATGTGGAGAAATGTTTGTCGCTTGTAACAATTTATAAGATTTCTGTATCTTTTTTTGCTGTGAAAATATTTTCCGCATTATACGTTTTATTTATTTTTACACTTAATCATTAAATTACACTATTTCACATTTTTCTTTTTTAATTTCATATGTAACCCAATATATTTACATGTACATGCGCATACTTCGCTGTGTTTATTGCATATAAATCACAGCCCTACTAATGATATATATATTTCCAAGCATTTTTTGAGTGATTTTAACTTTTTGTGATTCGTTTTTATCGGATATTGGTACGCCCCGAGCACGTGCTGGCAGAGACAGCGCTGAGAAACCTTGCTTGGTGATGGTTACTTTTAAAATATACGTTAAACACGAGTTGCAAAAAAATCACAATTACTCAAAAACATGCTTGTCTAACATGTGACAACATGTATATCATTGGATTTGTCTTTTTACACTCGTCAAGATAGACTAAAAATATGTATAGGTCCAATTGAAAAAAACAACAAATTTACCTCAATATCTTTTAAAATACAAGTGATAAAATCGGAACGAATACACGCCTAAATTAGTCCCAATCCCTCATGCAGTTTCATGAAAACTGCATTACAATAACTTCAACCGTTCAAAAATTACAGGAGGTGCTAAAGGTATGTGACTCAGCCTGTATACCAGTCATCTTGGCTGTGTTTTCTGCAACCTACGATGTCACAGTACCTTGGTGACCATACCTGGCCCAACTGGCGGCAAAAACATTCGAAACGACAACATATCAATGAATTACACTGAAACCCGAAACATTAACAAAACAACAGGAAAATAGGCACTACACTCTTGCATAATGAATGACAGGACTGCCAGGATTCAAACTGTTTGAGATGGGATTATCTCAACAATGTACGCGTTGAATATCTCAACACCTGTACGCGTCATGCCGCAAGCTCTGACTTTCTGCTTGCGCAACACAGGAAGTAAATCTGTGCACCGAGTGTTAGAGTCAGCTTATTTGTGTACAGTTCAAAAATGTTCTACGATCATGGCATTTTTAACATATATTGATAGAAGTATTCTCTAACTTCATCTTAAAATTTACTATGTTTCTAGATTTCCTTGGGAATGTGAAAATCATTTTTACGTATAGTTAAAAGCATGACATACTACTGTATTATAATATTTGAAAGCTGTCAATAAAAAACGGCAAGCACGAAATTGTATGAAGTTGATAAAGACACACATTTCTCAGGCACAAATACAATTTAGGTTAGGAACTCCCCCACTTAAATTGATTCATTAATTTCCGGAAGAAATAGAGTGGGTTTACAGCTCCAGCCTGAAAGTAACTCGACTGTACCTTGGGGTTCTCAAATGATATTCCAACAGGGCTAAGATGTTTCGTAGATGTCAAGTTCAATTATTCTTTTACGTGGGAGTAAAAATAATTATCACATTCTGGGAGGAGTGCCGACGATCAAGAAGATTTCCGGAAAGTGCTGATGAAATTTTGAATGGAGGAGTAATATTTTTTTTACATCAACGAGAGAACACAATTTTTCCCTGACGACATCTCATAGTACTGTTCTCGTTTCCGTGTATTAATTATCGCCCACTCACTGCCGCAGTAAGTGGTTATTTGATACAAATAGTATTCGTTGCTTCACAAATGAAAAAGAAAATTGAATTTTACAAAAGAGAGCATTTCAAAAACAGATCGTAATCTACAAACAATTGAAGTCTTTCTTTCTCCTTTATTTTCTTGTACACGTACTTGTACACGTTTCTTGTATATACGGAATAATATACTTAGTAAAAAAAATTATGTTATGTTGCGGAAAATCGATTTGGAGATTTCAACGGAAATACATGTTTTGGAGAACCCTGAAATCGAAAAGAAGTGTTTCTTTTTTTCCAAAATGTCCGTCCGTCTGTTGGTTCGTTCATCTGTCTGTTCGTCTGTGAACAACACTATTGCCTAAACTATGCGTAAGAATTTTTTCCGAACTGAATTTACTATGGCCGATCTGGCCTCACTCAAAAGCTCTGTTTTGAATGAGGCCAAACAATTTTGAATAATATTCTTTACTTCTGGGGTTACTTTACACGAATTGTAGTTTTCGCGAAATATTCCGTGAAATATGTGCAGTATTAAAATATATCAAAAACAAAAGTTTCTGAAAAAAAAACGCTTTAATGTTTTCTAACATTTGGAGGAGAAAGTGTAGGATTCTGTTACATTCTTTTATTGTTTTAAATTACATAATTAAACTTTTTGACACACCTCTACATCGTTAACATTTACAGGAACATCGATTTCTATACATTATTGAATTTGTTAAAACTAGCGCTTGAAATGATGTCATATAAAGTTTCTCGTTAACTCCAGTTTTCTGTGCAAATGAGCTCCAAATTACGCATTTTCAGAATCGCTGAAACGCCATTTTATCAAGAAACGGCTCCATTTGTCTCTTCATGTTTTTTGTACGGATAGTTCTAAATTACGCAGCTATATTTTTTAAGTATCTTTCACGTAATTAATATACGCATTTCCATAAAATTTTATACATTATTACCTTAGAGAGGCGAAGTTCTTCAAATGTCGTTTAATGAATTTTTTCGGAAACTCAAAAGTTGTGGGTTAAATTGAGATTCAATTACGCATTTATAGTAACGCTTAAACAGCATTTTCTGCCGCAAATTTTTCAATAAAAATTTCCATGGAGAGCGAGGTTTTACTCTTCTATAATATTATTATAATAATATTTCGATTCTACTATTAGGAAATCAAAAAATTGAGAAAATAAAATCAGGACTTTCGATGGCGTAGATGGCAACTGGCACGACGATGGGGCAAACCGAAAAGCTAGGTCAGACCAAAGAAATTAGAATAGCAACTATTAAGTGCCATTCTGCAGCATCACTAGTTCTGATCCTTGACAGAAGTGAGAACCTGTCCATTCATAACGACTAGTGTGAAGGCACGGTGACCGTCGATGTTATGAAAACGTGTTGTCGGGGAACATTTAATACAGCAAGCTGAATAGTTACGGAGAGGTGAAACGTCTCAGACATTATTTATAGTTGATTTATGAACTAGTTGAGTTAATTGATACAATACATCAATTTATATATATTGTACCTCAAATATTTATTTATTCCCACAAGAGAGAAGAATACGTATACAAAAGTAGATCTACTCTAAGAAAACATTCGCTTCATCAGAATATAAGATATTCCTAAAACACGAAGGGAAAAAGTATTTTCCTTTCTTTAATACACATTTAATTTGCTTAATATTCCTCTCACGCCGTTATCTACTCGCGGTATTTACACTTTGTGTTTGTGTGTACAGTTGCTTTAAATAATGAGTAATAAAGTTTCTCGAAAACTTAAAAACGAACTGTAAAAATGAACTCAAATTTCTTTTTTTTCATAAACGCTCAAACGTCATTTTCTGAAAAGTAGCTACAATTTATTTCTCGATATTTATTACACGGATGGAGCTAAATGGACAGAGCGGCGTCACAATCGTCAGAAATGCAGAGCGCATGCCAGCTGACCACCAGCTGTATTAATTTATTTCTTAACAACAACCACCACAAACCTTCATTACTTCATAAAATGTCCAAGTTTCTAATACGTCAAGTACTTAAAACTTAAACATACAAAAAAACTTAAACATTTGCACTTGCAATTTTCAAATATTCAGAAGATTTCATTTACGTGAATTCAAGATACAGATTTAACCATTCTTTTTTCCTCATACTTAAAGTACAGATTTCACATGTGGAATATTGAAAGAATAATGTCGTGTGATATAGTTATCCTCGTAATTTAGGACTTATGTAGTGACTGTGCATTATTTCGAATCGTTTTATGATTGTGAAATGGGTTTATGGTGTGGCAACACACTGGCTATAGTTCTATTAATATATACCTGTTTCAAAATTAACAGCAACCTAAATGTGTTTTTAATAAGCTTTACCTACTTTCAGAAACAATGTCATAAACGTTAAGTATGGGGAAACAGATATAACAAATGTAGCAGATGAATCAGTCTCTTTCGTGCCTTTTATTATTGGTGGCATTTTTCTTCTTCACAAAAAAGAGAAAATATTAATATATTAATATTACTAGTTTATTTGTGTGAGTATCCTTGTATTTCTTTTACAACAATTTATTTCACTTCTATGCAGCATTCGCAGATATATTTGAAGTTTAGAGATACTTACATAATGCTGCAGATAATTCTGCGATGTCGAGATTTTAATTTCACTTATCGTGGGGACCAGATACCCAAAAACTTTTTTTTTTCAAAACTTTTGCCATTGATAAACAGCATAAGTTAGCACCTATAGAATTCATAGAATTTTCAAAACAAAAACAATTTTATCAAATTGATCTGTCTTCAAAAGCCATGCAAATTTGAAATTAATCTTTCAATTTTGGGAGTACTGTACACGAAATAAGGAATTTTCAAAATTTTCTCAAAAATGGCTCAAAAAGGCTCTCATTTATTCTATACAATATTTGCTAGTATATAGCAAAGTATGCTCATAAAAATGGCGTAGGTCGAATTAATATCTCTGAATTTTCGAAAATTACAAACGTTTGAAATATTTTGAACGCTCTCTTGCCACAACATTGTTAAACACCAAAATATTGATATTTTGTTTTTAAAGAAATACTTCTTGAAAATTAGATGTCATTGACAGTTTGTCAAGATATGAGTAATTTTTAAGTACGTTTCAGTGAAATCCGGGCAATTAAAAAGATACATAAACAAGATTTTGTCGTAAATGGTACCTTACGACTTTTTACATTTTCGTATACGTAAGTATACATAAGTACGAGAAAGAGTATATGTAGTAAACGAGAAAGAGAATAATATCTTCGCTTGACAGCAATCTATGTAATTGGGGAACTTGTACACTGAGAACAATATTACAATGTGCAGGCTAAAGGATTCTATGGGCAAATACGTAAAGGTACAGTGCCTAAACAGACATACGCAGTATTCGGAGAACGCTTCACTACGAATATCACTGGGCGCTCCATAGGAGCGACTAGGAAACCTGGAAGGTCTCATAGGCGCAAGGATGGGACGAAACTATTCATCTAGACACGACTCAAGTGTAAAAAACTAAGTATAGAAGAAAGTATTTGGTGTAAAGCCGAGAAAAAGTAAGAGCATAGGCCTTTAGTGTAGCAATAAAATAATTGACAATCGTGTAGCAAGTGGATCGCAGATTCAACAGCCTACCTTCCCAGACCGTTCTCTGGCTTTTATTGAGTAAACGTGCCGTTGCAAGTTGGCCCAAAATGGCTCACAGCCATCCAACCAGCTCAAAGCGACCTCCTTGTGCTTTTCGAGTTTCGGCAGCCGCTAAACAGTAAAGTTCCTTCAATAAATCCTTGCGCGCAGAAGTAGGATTACGGAGCATCACGATGAGCGCTGCGCGAGGGGAACTCCTGGCCACCAAAATTGTTGGAGTTCCTCGACGAAGCCCAGAGTTCTCTTCCGCTCGTTCCGCCACATTCACCATACCAATCCAGAACAATGTTGCCCAGCAGATTTGAAGCGGCGATAACGTTTTAGTGACAAACAGCACATTTATTTGTGGCCATTAAATGAGATAGTTGATCAATTTAGAAATGAAAAACCCTGACTGTTCAAATGAAGTTTTCCTACAACGGTGCATCAAAGATTAGTAAGCGTATTCAAAGCTCAAATTGTTAATATATATGAATTGTTAATAGATAATCTATAACAGTCATTTTATTAAATAAAATCTGTGAACAGTGCAGTTTCTTTTCTACCATAACACTTGTGTTGAAAAGCTAACAGTTCTAAATAGCAGAGGCGTATCTACGGTGTGGCAGACATGGCACGTGTCATTGACGCCACTCACAAGGGACAAAAAGGGACAACAAATAACAACCACCCTCATTTGATATATCCTGACAGGAGCGCCAATTCTATGCTTGCCATGGGTGCCTGACTATCTAGATACGCTAAAACTCCTTCCGAGAATGTAGTTCTAAGTTCTCGATTCCGGATCGATCTTTATCAAGGCTCTTGTGGTACAAAATGATTATTGTATGAAATGTTATGTGCAATAAACAATGAAAGTGCAAGTGGTTCCTAAAGCCTCAGAGTCCTCACGTTTCTCGTGGGGATATTGTGTGGTTTTACAAAACTAGTGCTAAAATTGCACGTACTTTCTCGCCCGTATTTTCACGCAAAATTATGCAAAAAGTACTGAAATTGTCGAAAAATTGTGCATGACCTATTTCAAAATCTATCTTCAAAGAATTCATCAAGAGAAAAATCTATATCTTTGTAATTGTAGTTGTAGGAAGAAAATTTTAATTTTTTGCAATTTTGGAAAAATCAGAGTTTTCAAAAGAAGTAGATCGGCACCATTTTCTGAAAGGTCCTTCACACTAACTAACGACAAAATTTCATCTGAAACGATGAAGCGTTTTTTGAAAATTTTGAATATGTCTCTGGGGCTTCAGGTAAAATTAAAATTTGGTTTCAAATTCAAGGAGCTATGATTTAAGCCAGATTGATTGAGAAATATCAATTTTTGGGAAAGTCGGCTGAACAGTTTAGACAGGATGGTCCGACGGCCTCTCGCGGGCAAGGGCGCCCGCGTGCATTCGTGGCTTGCCTACGAGGAGATTGTGGAGGGGGAACAGCTCTATCACTATCGCTTTGCTTTTCGTAAAAGCAACATGTGTAGCGCGATGGCTGCTGAAAGAAACTACAATCCCTCTTTCTGTCTCACCGTATACCGTACCATCGCCAATGCAGTTGGAGATAAGATATTTGCAGAACTCCGTACTGCTAAAGAACAGACATTTTAATATCCTTCATTTGTTACGATGGTATCAGAATATGTGGAAATCTTACCCAAGCTTCATAAAATGCTATGTTGTTTGAGTCAACATATTGTTGTGAGCTGCTTTTTTCTCTGCAATGAAAAAAATGATAAACGAAATAAAGAACCAAATTTCAGAACAAGTCGTTGAAAAGCGTTTTCTGCTTCCAAACAGTCGAAAGACTAACACCAGATATTTTTTTGATTACAGACAGAATCTTTCAAGATATTGAATACATTAATGTAACTAATTCAAGTAATAACCTATTCATATATACATTTACTAAAGGATACAATTTAACTTATGTACATAGATACTGAGGGATGTACTTACAGAGACCTCTAACATCTTGTTTTAATTTATTAGATTCATTTTTTATTTTTGTAAAACAAAACAATGGTATAATATATTGGCAATAGTATAATATTAATTCAATATAGTTTCAAATTAGGGAGGTTGTAGTAAGTCTTTTAAAAATTTAAATTTAATTCTTGAATTTATTGAAGATGTTTCTCCTAGTTTAAAACGTCCATAAGCTGGGCTAGTGTGTAAGGATGAGTAGAATTTTTTTGAGATTTTTAGTATCCATGTTTTCATGTCTTGAATTGAGAGTTCTTTGTGTAACTGTTCTTTTCTTATGTGCATGCATGGTGTATTAACTGTCTAGCGTAGAAATTTATTTTGTATAATTTGCAATTTCTGAATGTGTATTATAGCAGCACATCTGCAAATGGAATCTCCCCAAATAGAGGGATGTTTCTATATTTCATTTTGAGTTTTTGTTAATGAGTGGATATAATTGAATCATTTTGATAAGTGTTTTTTTCTACATGTGTAATATGGTCTCTCCAAGTGAGTCGTCAATCAAAAAAAATTCCTAAATATTTTGCAGGTTGTGAGGTAGGGAGCCATTTAATTGCTTTACCAATTAGAATTATAGGGTAAATTAATTTTGTTTATCTTAGGGTGAAAATTTGCGCGTGATATATAGAGTGATTAATAAGTATGTTCCATTTATTGAACCAATCAGAAATAATATTTGTCATTCTGTAGATTATGTCTGCCTACAGGTAGATCTATATGTGATGTATAGACTGCCGTATCGTCTGCAAGTAATGCGATTTCTGAATCTATTAGTGAAAGAATATCCAATATGAAAATATTAAAAAGAGTTGGAGATAATGGAGATCCCTGTAGAATTCCAGTTGTCATAAATCGAGTTGTTGAAATTTTAACACCAGATATTGCCTCACTTGTTAAGTAAAATTAATTTCATAAAATATTGTCGTTGAATTGAATCTAATTTTAAGTTTCTTGTAAAATTTAAAGTTTTCTTTCTGAGTATGAGCCTCGGTGTGCCCTCCGTTCCCCAATGCAACCTCTCCCTGCTTCGGCTATCAGCTGCGAATTGTCGCCAAAGATCGAAGCCAACTCGCGCCCCAATGACTCATATTCCGACTGGCCGGCTACGATTGCTGGCAGATGTCCGCCAGTCTTCGCCAGTGCCCGCAGTGGCTCGCGGGCAGCTAAGTCGGAGCAGCCTGGTTTAGACGCTAGCGTTGTTCACAGACGCTCAATTAGACGGATCGACGTTTTGGGGTCTTTCGATTTTTCGGTATCAACAACCTATAAAACACGGATTCGGCTACTGGAAGGGAGAAAGATGTACAAAAGAGAAAGATGAACAAAAGGGAGAGAGAGGGAGAGAGAGAGAGAAAGAGGAACGAGAGAGGGAAAGAGGAACGAGAGAGGGAAAGAGGAACGAGAGAGGGAAAGAGGAACGAGAGAGGGAAAGAGGAACGAGAGAGGGAAAGAGAAACGAGAGAGAGGAACGAGAGAGAGAGAAAGAGGAACGAGAGAGAGAGAGAGAAAGAGGAACGAGGGAGAGAGAGAAAGAGGAACGAGGGAGAGAGAGAAAGAGGAACGAGGGAGAGAGAGAAAGAGGAACGAGAGGGAGAGAGAAAGAAGAACGAGGGAGAGAGAAAGAAGAACGAGAGAGAGAGAAAGAGGAACGAGAGAGAGAGAGAGAAAGAGGAACGAGAGAGAGAGAGAGAAAGAGGAACGAGAGAGAGAGAGAGAAAGAGGAACGAGAGAGAGAGAGAAAGAGGAACGAGAGAGAGAGAGAGAAAGAGGAACGAGAGAGAGAGAGAAAGAGGCGCGAGAGAGAGAGAGAGAAAGAGGAACGAGAGAGAGAGAGAGAGAGAAAGAGGAACGAGAGAGAGAGAGAAAGAGGAACGAGAGAGAGAGAGAGGAAGAGTA
Organism: Teleogryllus occipitalis; assembly: GCA_011170035.1. Taxonomy (NCBI): domain Eukaryota; kingdom Metazoa; phylum Arthropoda; class Insecta; order Orthoptera; family Gryllidae; genus Teleogryllus; species Teleogryllus occipitalis. The sequence goes on along the minus strand of BLKR01006751.1, from coordinate 21,338 downwards.
AAGGGATGAGGGAACGGCGAGTGAGACGTCACCTGGTGCGAAGCCTTTGTGGGGGCGTGGGTCGGAGTAGGTGGAGCGAGGGCGCCCAAATCCCCTTCTGGCTCTTTTGCGTTGAGGGCCTTCTCTGGCCGGGCCTCTGGGCGCGCACAGCCCATTAATCGAGCCCCGGACGCCGCAACTTGGGATTCGCAGCCAACTTTCCGCTCCCAGGGTGTAGCGACCCTGGCCCCGCCCCCTTCCCCTGCCTGCAACCACCCGGCGGCTCTCCCTGCTATGAGCACAGACAAAGTGTGGTCAAGGACGGCGAGCACTGCGGACAAGGCCGAGATTAATAATCTGTAAAGGAGAACCTAGTTTAAAGGCGGATGATCTTTAATTCGAAGATCTGAAGAAACTAAAGCAGTTCTTCTAAAACCGCACTGGCTTTCTCTCATTTTTGTAATAGTTACATAATATAATACTACTTGATTCTGCAAATGTTTACAGCCCGTAGAAATATCTGCCCTGGCTGAATTCGCACCCAGGTACTTAGAATAAACTTATTTCCCAGTCGGCTGACTCGGTATACTAATGCCTCAAAAAGAAAATTGGCTTTTTTGTTTTCAAAATTTTGGAGGTTTCAATCAAAGAGGAATGTAAAAATATCTTTGGAGAAGATTGCACTATTACTCAACATCACAAGAAATTTTCAAACCACACATGGCATTATTTAAATATCTAATTTTAAATAACAGACTTCGTTAAAAGAAAAGAGTGCAACACCAATAACATAGTTGCAAGAGAACGCCGAAAAAATATGTTTTTTGTAATTTTGGAATATGTTTTTTTATAATGAAAACGAAACTTACCTCATTTCCTTAAGAGAACTTTTCTCCATTCGACCAAAAACATATGAAGAAAAAGTTCACCCAAAACTTAAAATACCCGTTTCAAATTCCAGCGGCCGCGACATCACTCGGATTGATCGGGAAATATCAAATTTTAAGAAAATCCCACGTAGGGAGTAGGCGATAGTGTAATTGACACACTGACGGGCAGACGCTTTGAGAAAGGCAGTTTTTCGCTATTAAAACTCCACAAAACGTAGATTCTCACTTTAATATTTTATAGATGCCACATTACGTAGCATACGTTTCCAACGTAAATACGAGGTAACTAAGATGTTTTCAGGCGTGTTAGAACCACCTGATTATCCTGCTCTTCTCCAAGAAACTAATAGGTTTTCTCCTTACACTTGCTAACATCAATAATGCTAATGTTTTCAAGTTTTCATTGTCATTCACGCATTGGGCGAGGAGTTTAATGATCGTAACTTCTGAGAACAATCAACGAAATAGTAGATCGTCGCGAGTCCGATGTTTTTAGGACACTGACAATGCACCTTCGTATGGCCCCTGACGTGCCAAAAACCAATGGCTGGACCTGCGCTTTGGCCATTTCATGAATTTCAGCGGCCAGAGAAATTGCTTATATTTTACCATATTTTACTTCTCAGATTTTAGAAGACTAGTCATTCTCGTAGCTGACAGTCACGTTAACCACACGTTCCGTTTATCTGATTTTTGTGGTCAGGTCAAGGATGAGTCACCCCTTCGGCTAGGGAGAAAGTGTGTGTGTGTGTGTTTGTGTGTGTGTGTGTGTGTGTGTGTGTGAGAGAGAGAGAGAGAGGGGGGAGGGAGGGAGGGTGGGAGGGTGTGTGTGGGGTTGCGTGTGTATGTGTATGTTTTACGTGAGCTATACTTTAGTATCTTACTCTCCATGAAGTTCTGGATCTCAACATGACGCTCCATTCTTGATGGCTAAATAAAAGTGAATGCGATTTATAGTTTCTATCACTGTACTGCATTTCCTGCAATGCACATCCTCTTTGTGTCTCCCCTCGACTTAAGGTAGATTTATTAGCAGTGATATCGATGTCAATTGAAGTGTGATGATAAAAAATATAAATTTCAGACTATATTCAGAAGACATTCCCAATCAGACGGCTTGTATGTTCCTTTATTTCTCTTCCTTGAAAGCCCAGCTTTCCCTAGGCGGCTACCTCGTCATCGACACGTTTCATCTTATAATCCCTCTCGTGTCCTCACATCTTATCCAGAATATTACTAGTTCAGTCTGAATGCGTTTGAGGTCTTTACTGCCGTTGGTAGAAACAGGAGCGTGGCGTAATGTAAATATGAAGTAATGCCAACTTTTCAGTGAGCTTCATGTGCGAGTTCTAAAGCCTTGTAATTGGCAGCAGGAAGTTAATATATCACTTTATAAGGGAAGCTGCTACAAATGGTGTAATTTACTCCGAGGAATACTGTTGAAGTATAGACATTACCGACCAGAGAAATTCTTATCCCCAACGTTTCAAGATAAGCCAGGATCTGTCAAATGTACCAAGCTGAATCAATAAAATGTACCAAGATCAACTAGGACTACCGATGAACCAGAGTCTTTCAAATCTATTTTGAAATGATAAATACTTTCAAACGGGTAATGTTATACCAAAGGCCTCTTGTTAGTCTGCAACAAAACCACTCAATTGTTGGGCAATTGAGGCGTCTTTTGCTAATAGATCACTAGACTGCACCAATTGCTTCAGATTGTCTGCAGATGCTAATAAAGACTCACTCCTTTACCATTGCGTCCACCTTGACTAGTTTTTCAATTTTTTCAAATGAATACTCCATAATAAAATTAAATAGGAGTGCAAATGGAAATAAGAGGTCCCCCTGTTTCACTAATCTAGAATCTGGCAGCCCAATGCCTTTCGAAGGAGGCTGAACTGTGGAAACCTTAACGTAAGAACCCACTGTAAATTAGTAAGGGTGTCGGTGATCTCTTTCCGGGTGAGGGTCCATCGAATCACCGCTTGATGAACTGTGTCGAGTGCTTTGGACATGCAGCACAGCACCATTACCACTCCTGTTTTTAAGATATCATTGATTGCTACGTGATGAATTGGAACATTAGCGAAACAGCCAGTACTGGGAATATACCCCTTTCGCCATGGATAAATCGAATGCGTTCATCCAGAATGTCTTAAAATATTCTACATAGCAGAAAATCAATCGTGTGGGAGTGGTAGTGTCAGCATATTTTGCTTGCACTATTAGGGGATAGGCATCGTGAGATTAACTTTCCACAAAAATGACCCCAAGCGAGAATTAGGGTGCACATTTAGGACAGTGTTCTCATTTTAACTCGTCACAGATGTGGGGCTAGATCTGATCTTTTGTGTCCCTGGAATGGTGACATTTTTTTATCTCAGCCAGTGATCCAGTGATTTTCAAATTTTATTTGCACCAGCTATACTTGGTACCTCGTTACAATCTTTTGAAATCTTGGAAGAATATTATGTATTCTTGTACATTGTTAATATAAACTGCATCAACAAGAAGCTAATCTATGTTGTAGAAACATAATATATCTGAATTGATATATGACTTCTACATAAATCTTCAAAAATAATGGAAGCAATACGAATCTTGAGCATTCTTTACGCTACATGTTACGAATTCAAAGGACTCAATGCGAGCCTTGGGCTACGCTGCGGATATTCAATGTACTAGGTCGAGTGCTCACACTCCCCCCCCCACGCTTTTTAACTATACAAAAGTTAGTAACAATGATTGAACCATGTGATCAGGCATGAGTTGTTCCGCAGGAGAGGACATGTAAGGAAAAGAAAACATACATGAAACAAAAATATCTCAATGTTATAGGCTTATGCTTATCTATTACTGACTTCCTCAATTTTAAATCATTTTTTTATCGAGATCAGGTGTACCAATCAACAAAAGACGTATGTAGTAGAGTGAGTGATTTATATTTCTGTACATTTTCTTCTGCTCACAGAGATCTGTAATGTTTGATGTGCAGCTTTCATAATCAACTCTACTCTTGAGTTCCGTGAATAATATCGACCTATCGACATGCGTACCGACAAGCTATAAGGTAATGACATAATGTAAGCAAAATGTAGCACTGCTATGCATTGGCAAAAGTCATGTGTGGAAATAACACCTGATGTGTGGAAGGTCATTAAAGACAATGAGATAGCACGCAAGTCGAGCGGCAAACGTCTCATTCAGGCAGTCCTTGAACTTCCCTCTATCACTGGAAACGCTGCCAGGATTGGAAATCAATATTCATTTGTTTCCGTTATCCATCGCCGTGTTTTGTCGGGTTGATGTCCCTTGTACCAACGTGTACATTCCCAGTAACACTAGCAATGACCTTTTATGACTATTAAGTCGTAGCCGTCCGTGATCGGCTGGGCATTGTATTCGTCCCTAACCTTCGAATAATGAGCAATCGGAAATGGTAAACCTGCACATCACTCAAGCATAGTGACGTCCAGTGCCCCATGCTGACGGTATTCCTGTACGTGCACCACACATTCAGATAACAATAACAGACGGTAGTTCTGAAATTGAAACGCAAGTAGAAAATGATTGTCATTTAGAAACGTTTTTGAATGAAACACGAGTTGCTTTATGATAACATAAAATAAATACTTTAGTTTCGGATAACTAAAACAGATTGAGAGAGTAATAATACTCTTATACACTGGTCATTGACTATTATATTATCCACATATCTTATATATATATATATATATATATATATATATATATATATATATATATATATATATGCATATACAGGTGTTGAGGCTACAAAATAGCTTCATCAGAGTTTTGGGAGAGTCACAGAAGATGAATTGGATTGTCTACAAGCGTTTTGCGACAATTTCCTTGCTTGGCGCAATGAAAATCTGAAAGACAATTATTTAAGAACTATTAGTTTACCTCTGCGTAAGAATTATTAAATATTGAATTTGTTAATGTTACCTCCTCTTAGGCGAACAGAAGATCGTTTTCTATCGTAATTCGGGCATAATACAATTTCAGGTGAGTTTCCGCACCAAAACACCTCTGTGCACGGAGTCCCAGCCCCAGCTACCAACAGTCAAAAAACTATTTTTTCAATGCACCCAAAATGTATTACTACTACGCCTTTTTACTGACGAGGTAATCTTTTGTGAAACCTCTCGGCCGCAAAGTTTCTTGACAATTGACTCTCGTGGCGTCATATGAAGAAACGCGTATGATTCTCAGAAGTGCCAACAATGCGAGTTCCCACTAGCTCGTGAGCGACTATAACTTGTGAAGCAGTTATAACTTTTGAATTGAATTGAATGTGGCTTATTTTACGTGGCGAGACTCAGGCCACGAGGCCTGCTCTTCCGTCTGACCACGCAAATTTCGTTACACTCCTTTCAACAAGAGAAAGGAGGTATTACTTGGGCGACGAAACAGGCGATTTGAATTTAGCTCAGAGGCATCATTTAGGCTTGAGGATCTTTCACATGCAGTAAATCTACTAACATGGGACAGCCGGCTTTACTTCCCCTCCGAAGGAAGGCGTACGAAGGATTTTTTTGCCCTTAAAAATCCACGGCTTCGGTCGGGTTCGAACCCGCAAACTTGAGTATAACAGTCCGATACGCTAACCGTTACACCATTGCCGCCTCAATTACATTATCGCCGCCGCAGTACACCATCGCATTACAAACTGTTCAACGCAGTTTGTCCTTCCAAAGAGTATCATTCAAAAGTCGTCTTTGCCTTTCTCTCTGGAAGCCAGCTCGCGGCTTTTACAGAAAATGTTCAACGCGAGACGTTTAAAATGTATGCTAATATTAATTAGCGCCAAGGAATTGTTATAAATAATCAAATATCTGTATTTCTTCGTATTTAAGCGAAAGTTTTTTAGAATTTGATGTGTTTTCGTAACACATTTTTCCACTGAGGCGGCGATTTTCCGTTCGACCTTTCTGCAAATTAAATGGAGAAGTTTGCGAGTCTGTCCTTTAGACAGACGCGATCGTTTCCTTGAGCACAGTAACGACTTTTTTCGATACTAATTTTGCTGAAAGATGACTTCGTCCAAGGAAGACTGAAATGCTGCTTACAGGTTTCCGAAAAGTTCTTGTTTTGCCACGCAAATACTATTCTGTTATTTTGACAACTGTGACAACACAATCTATTATCAATTTTAAGTAAATAATGCAACAATAAATTAATAATATCTTATTAATCATAATTTAATTGTAGCTAACCGTAACACAAAGAAAACACATTGTACATAGTTACATAACATTGCTTTACTTAAACATGTGCTCAAAGTGTTGTCCATCTGCTGCAATGCATATTTGCAGTCGCCGTTCGAAGGACAAATGAACAGATGTGTCCCTTGATATACTCGATATAGCTTCGGCGATACGTCGCTTCATATCGTCTGGCGTCGTTGGAACGTCTGCATAAACTTTATTTTGACTGCCCCCCTCCAAAAAGAAAAAAATCAAGAGTCAAATCCGGAGACTAGGTAGGCCACTTCATTTCAGCGCGCCGTCCCATCCAGCAATCCAAGAACTCATTTAATGCTGCAGTATCCACATGTGAAGAGTGAGCTGAATAGCCGTCATGTTGGACGCACATGCACTGACACATACTGACACATTGGTATCTTTTCTAGTAATGTCGGTTGAACATTTCGAAGGAAAATGTGAGTACTTATTGCCATTTAATGGGTCTGAAATGAAGTAAGGTCCCTCAATGAATTTGCCCATGATACCCCACCACACGTTAACACTCCAAGGTTTCTGATGTACTAGACGAATCCAGTAAGGATTCTCTATTGACCAGTATTGTATATTTCAAAAATTCACATTACCATGGTCAGTAAAAGTACCTTAAACGTAAAAGCACTCGTTAGAAATGAATCGTCCGCCGGGTGTTGCAAGGCAAACCAACAAAATTCCTGGCGCCGTTCGAAATCCCGACCTCCGAGTGCTTAATGCAATGACAGGTGATATGGATGGAATTTGTGTCTACGTAATATGCGACGGACCCTCATGTGACTTACACCATATTCCTGGGCTACATGTCGTGAACTAGCATGTGGATTGCTTTGCGTCATGCGAGAATAACCTCTTCATGTACTTCGTCACTTGCAGTTTTCTGTCTTCTCGTCTGTTCGGCATTCCAACTTCCAGATTCCAAAAGTTTCGAGTAAGAAGCTGGCGTGTAGGATGATCACGATCAGGATACAGCTCGCCAAATCGTTTTACAGGGTGGAGGTTATCTACGTAGTACATGGTCGTCGAGCGTTTTCAGAAAGCAAGCGAAATCATTCAGGTGACATTTTCCGTTAGTTTTTCAGAAGAGAACAGGAAAGGTCGAATGGAAAAGTGCTACTTCAGTATTAAAATACGTCACGAAAAACAACAATTTCTAAAAAACTATTCACTTGAATACTAAGATACACACATATTTGAAATCGTTTTTTAGCTCATTACAATACGTTAAAATATAGCATTGGAATTCCATTTAAAAACGAAGTTGACGTTATTTCTTCATAGTAAAAAATTGTACAAAGACAAAGTGGTCAGTAATCAAGTGGCGCCTGTTCATGCAACCTACTTTCCAAACAGCATCTTCGTATCTTGCATGGTTCAGGAGTTATATGGGGTGTTATCACCTTGTAAGTAGCACCGCATGATGAAGAGGGAAGCATGCCGCTGCGGTCAGCGAGGAGGACGCAATCTAGTATTCGCTGACCACAATTCCATGCGGGATTTGCCGGGCAGGGTAAACGCAAGGGGTCAGTCCTGTAGGGGTATGACGCGCTTCCTCCCCTCCGCGAAAGGACCATCGCTTAAATACACCGGACGGCTGGCTGGCAGTTCTTCTTGGATGTGTCGTCGGCGCCCGTAATAGGTACTTGGTCCTGTAGGGGTATGAGCTTCCTCCCCTCCGAGGACCATCGCTTAAATACACCGGATCTGGCAGTTCTTCTTGGATGTGTCGTCGGCGCCCTAGGTAGTTGGTCCTGTAGGGGTATGACGCGCTTCCTCCCCTCCGCGAAAGGACCATCGCTTAAATACACCGGACGGCTGGCTGGCAGTTCTTCTTGGATGTGTCGTCGGCGCCCGTATTAGGTAGTTGGTCCTGTTGGGGTATGACGCGCTTCCTCCCCTCCGCGAAAGGACCATCGCTTAAATACACCGGACGGCTGGCTGGCAGTTCTTCTTGGATGTGTCGTCGGCGCCCGTATTAGGTAGTTGGTCCTGTAGGGGTATGACGCGCTTCCTCCCCTCCGCGAAAGGACCATCGCTTAAATACACCGGACGGCTGGCTGGCAGTTCTTCTTGGATGTGTCGTCGGCGCCCGTAATAGGTACTTGGTCCTGTAGGGGTATGACGCGCTTCCTCCCCTCCGCAAAGGACCATCGCTTAAATACACCGGACGGCGGGCTGGCAGTTCTTCTTGGATGTGTCGTCGGCGCCCGTAATAGGTAGTTGGTCCTGTAGGGGTATGACGCGCTTCCTCCCCTCCGCGAAAGGACCATCGCTTAAATACACCGGACGGCTGGCTGGCAGTTCTTCTTGGATGTGTCGTCGGCGCCCGTATTAGGTAGTTGGTCCTGTTGGGGTATGACGCGCTTCCTCCCCTCCGCGAAAGGACCATCGCTTAAATACACCGGACGGCTGGCTGGCAGTTCTTCTTGGATGTGTCGTCGGCGCCCGTATTAGGTAGTTTGTCCTGTAGGGGTATGACGCGCTTCCTCCCCTCCGCGAAAGGACCATCGCTTAAATACACCGGACGGCTGGCTGGTTAGTTCTTCTTGGATGTGTCGTCGGCGCCGATTTTAGGTAGTTGGTCGTGTGAATACGTGAAGTGGTCAGAATAAAAACGCCATCTTGAAAGATTGCGGAAGTAGTACTGGAGAATTATCGTGAGATCTGCCATTACGAGCACATTGAGTGCGCAGAGAAATTTACGAGTTTGAGCAGAACGATGTGAAATTCGGAGTTACATTGTAAGGAGGACTAGAGGTAAAATTTTCGGGAGCAGAGTTTACATGGAAAAGGTGGTAAGGAATGTAACATTTTCGTTGATGTTGTGAAACAATTAACAAGAACAATTAAAAATGTTACTAATTCATTACGGTCGAGGGCTGTGGATACCTCGGCGTTCAACGGGGAGGAAGAAAGAAAAAGAGGCGTATGAACGAGGGATTTTCGTAGCAGAAGATTGATTGATTGATTTTTTCGTGTTTCCGGGCGCGTCAACTGCTTCGGTCATCAGTCCCGTTAGTGTAGTGCATGTTTTTACCTCGGGAGATGGCGGTAATCTTCCCCCGCTGGATGGCGAGATCCGGTGTCGACCTACCGTCTGCTAGTTGAGTTTCCCCCTAACCAGGACTCTCTCACCAACGGGGCACCGCCCCAGTCGGGACAAGCTCTAAGCTCCCGATCGGTCTCCAGGAATATGTGGTAGTGTAGTGCATGTTAGTGTAAGTGTGTGTAAAGGGAGTGGATAGGACAAGGAAGAGGAAGGACAGATCGCGCGCGGCCCGTGGCCCGTTGGGTAGGGTACTGCTCCGGCATTCGCCTGGTGTTGATCGGAGAAACCACGGAAAACTACCGATCAGAGCTGCCGGCCGCTAGAATTCTCCTCCAGACAGTAGCTGAATTCGACCTAGCTGAAAAGCTAGTGTAGAAAATCCTGCCGCCGTCAGGACTCGAACCTAGGACCTCCCGGTTAGAGGCGCTGCAGTGACATCAGTTGATGCACTGAGCTACCGCTACCGGTCGTGGCAGAAGAAGGAGCAAGATGGAATAAAACTGGATATTGGAATTTGGGCCGGATTTGGTCGACGCAGCTAGAGAGGAAGCGACGTCTAGCGGACTGTGCGCAGGCCCTTGCGCGCCGAGCAAGATGGCGAGTCCGCGAAGCGGGTGACGTCGGTGTGCCGGCGAGGCCGGCTGCGAGAGCGAGACATCGCAAGGTAAAGAAACGGTAGTGTGACGGGATGTTTGAAGTACGTGGAAAACGACAGGCATACGACCGCTATTTGTATCTAAGAAATGGTATGTCTGCGAACTAATCGGTTAAATAAGTAGTTAGGCGAAGTTCAGGGTGAAAAGGAACGCAGATCCATAGATTAAAAGGGACTTGAAACGAACTGAATGCTTGAAAGGGAGCCAATAAATGCTGTGTAACTTCATGTCACGTTTCATTCAGTTTTGATTTAAGAAAGTCATTTAATTGTATATATTTTGAACGTACTAGAATCTATCTTATTATTGTTTGTTGAAGCAATTATTCATGAGTGATTTGATTTTTTTGCACATTTGAAACAATTATTTAAATTTGTGTGTAATAAATTATTAAAATCTTGACACCCGAGAATGTGGTGTTTTCAATTGGACGATAAGCAAACAGTTCCTTCTGTTTCAATCAGGAATTGACCGCGTACAAGAAAATGTGAGGTGAAGTTCTTTTTTAAAAAGATTAACTCTTGGTAAGCAAATTCTGAGTAATTTCTACAGATTATTAACTGCTCTAGATCTGATTTCTGAGATGCAGTTCGTGAAACGAACTCAAACAATCAAGTGTTTTTTCTTTCCACGTTGATTTGCTTTATTTTGATTTGTATATGTTGTATGCCCATTGAGTTCAAGAATATATGCACCAAGTTTCTATGATTTACGTCTCTTGGATTTCTTTCTCACAACTGAAAGTTTCTGCCATTTGAGATAAAAAGCTCGCATCGAGCATTGGTCTGCGACGCCTTATTAGGTTCCCGTTGGTTATATTAGGCGTGGCACCAAAATATATATTGAAACGTTTCTATTATTTTTAATTACTACATAGTTTTTACATTTTATTACTAATAATAAATGTCAATCGTAACCAATTTCCGAATTTATAAACAATTTTGGCTCCAGGAAAAGGTTACACTTAAATTCCTGATTTTCGATTTCTGTTTTCAGATATATTACAAATAAATACAAGTCCCGCTAGTTCGGTCGTCGGGTTCTTATGAAATAATTGTTGCTACTTATTCCGGAACCAATTACTCAGTCTGCCAATCATACAGAGTGGCGAGGAATCTGAAAATAATTCTAAAATGTCTACTTTAGGATTGCACGTAATGGCAAATGAGAATCAGCTTTCTTTCAAAATATGAATTACAATTTCTTATGCATGCCTAAAGTTGTTAACATGTCAATTATTACAAGTTATTGTTAGATCATGACCATTTTTTCGTTATTGCAATAACAGCGTTATAGAACCTTTCATCCTTTCTTGCCTCTTCGTGCGCACGTTACTCGATGTTACCACGTAGAGTAATCCAATATTCCTTCTTGTCGAAGTCCACGAAGATCAGCGACCAAGTCGAAACTTCCTCCAACCACTTCACAATCACTGCGTATACTCTTTATTTTGCGCCTCAGGTGGGTACCTATTTCAAACTGATTCTTTTTTTCAAGTCGGAATAATATCCTTCTAATATTATTCTATATCACCTAACCTGGCAATTCACAATTCGCAGGTAAAATTTCTAGGACAAGTCTTGCAACTTCACCGCGAAAATATTTTAAGTTCACTTTCCAGTTCACTCATGCGTTTGCAATGGTACAACACGTAAATTTTACGAGTTCCAGTTGCACATCTAATGCGGAAATATTCTAATTTCAAGTTCAATGTTCACTCTCACGAAATATTACAAGTCCCGATTTGATAATTAACCTGAGAAAAAACCGCACAAGCGATCCGCTCACCACCACTACACGAGCCAGAATGCCCTAATTCCCAATCTGGTCCACCTTGCAAAGCTCGCTGTGTTTTTTCTTCTCTTGTTTTTTCGCGATGCTTGTATCCTCTGCGTATCTGCACCATAGAAACCCACGTTTCAGAACGAACTCGCGTTGCTATGGTGTCATCTGTGTATATGCACCATAGAAACCCACGTTTCAGAACGAACTCGCGTTGCTATGGTGTCATCTGTGTATCTGCACTATAGAAACCCGCTTTTTTTGCAATATGTTGACCTTTATATGCCTAAACAAATATGTCCGTCATTTTTGGTATGTCACAATATATAAATATAAAATAAACTGAAACATTTTAAGTTAAAATACATTTTTAAACTGTTTTTGTATAAAAAGCCACACTTGCCGAAATAACTTTCTTGGTCTTAGTGCCCAATTCATGATTTTTTCATAAGCAATAGTTTAAATGAATAATTTTAGAAGTTTGTTCGTGGAATTACCACTATGAACTAGAACCGTGGTGTACCTACAGTCCGAACTCTGTAGAATACGACAGCAATCTGTGGATTTCTCTGCCACCTTAAGCGTTGCATCAATGAGTATTCTTGAGTGAAAATATTAACCCTGCAGTGGTGACGCTATTTTTTGTAACACAATCGGTGACGTTGGGTCTGTCAGACTCACTTAATGTTTTAGTTATAACTATTTTCTTTTAATGGATCTGGACACAATGATACAACAGGAATGGCAAATGATGTGCACTCAATATCTATTTTTGATAATAGTTTGTTATTTATCCAAAAATGAATACTGATTACATTATTTACATTTAATTACAATTTTTCTGACTGTCTCCACACACAATTTTTGAATGCTCCATTCCCAAAAAAAGTGTGACACTTCAAACAGTAATATTGTGTCTTTCTGTCCTTCGTGCATTTAGCACATCTGGCTCGCTTTCCAGCTACTGTTTTTTCCGTTGGACGTGTTGTATTGGTTAGTTTTCTCTCACTGTTCTTGACCTCTTTGGGAAGACATGATGCCGACGCTCTGTATTGCAATTAATCCATTACCAGTTCAATATTCAATTGTTTCATAAATTGTCGCCTTTTCATATTTCCGCTTGTGTTGGACAGAAATATAATTAATCCATTCATGGCAGCAACATTCAACATCACACAGCTGTAAGAAGCGCACATTTTATCGATATCTACTCCTCTTTTCTTGGGTTTATATAATGTTATTATTTCTGATTTCCGTGCATCACCAGTAACTTGATCAATTGTGTCATTGTTGTGCATTGTCGATTGTAGAAGAACATTTTTTCTTTTATTGGGGTTGTATGGCACCAAGGCGCATGTTTCTTGGAAACCAAACGTACTTGACTATTTCTTTCCTTTTGGTATTCACGAATTCTTGAGGAATCTCGAGCTTCTTTTTTCTCACTGTTCCAACCATTGTCAACTTGTGAGTCAACAGTTTCTGTGAAAGATGGTAGCTAGTAAACCAATTATCCATAGTAACGTTCCGTCCTGTACCTTCGATTGGTTTACAGAACCTTACCACAACATCTTCCGGTTTGTTGCTAATTTTGAAAGGCCCGTCTGGTTGCGTCTCGAAATATAACTCCCTATTATTGGTATAAAATGTTCGTGCATCTACAACGGCAAAGATTTTTATCCCGTACTTTGCCGATTTACTGAGGATATACTGCCTGAAACCGCAACGGCCTCTGAAAGGTTCGAGTTTTTCATCGACGGTACCATACTCGGATATAGTGTAAAAATTCTCACAATTTTTCAAAAAGTTCTCAAACAATTTTCTTACCTTTTATTGGTCTCGAACATTCATCAAGTTGAAGGAAGTCAAAGCCATATTGCAAAAGGAATAACATAAAATGAGTAAATAAATAAATAAATAAATAAAATCCCTCCCAAAAAGTTACTCTGTGACTGAATGTATAAGATAGTACAATTATTAATTATTTACTTATATAGTGCAATTAATTTTTACTCATAATTCGATCTCCGATACGAGGGCAAAGACACTGTCGAAGAAACTCCTGAGAACAAACCACAAGCACACGTGTCTGTTACCCGGACGCCAATGATGACGCTGGGTCCCTCAGACCCAACATAGAAAAAACGAGCTGTCGTAGTCATAACAATAGATAAGAAAATCCGGAGTCGTGATTACGCAGCTACATGGAAGACGATGAAAAGGTACTGAGAATCTCAATGTCTTATCTGCGAAACTCGATCCGCTACAACCATATCAGGAATCCCATGGGTCTGACAGACCCAGCGTCACCGCTGAAGGCTTAAGGTTCACTAAGTAATGTTTCTCTAAACAAGATATATTGAGACAAAAACAGTGGTTTGGGTTGTACTATCAAGGCTAAAAATTGCGCGCCGAGAAAAAAAACTTTAATTGATGTCCAAATACAATACAGTACGATATAATAAGTGAGTAAGCAAAAGTATTTAAACTACAATGTAACAGTTATAAAATTCTCGTATTACTTTCGTACACTACCGACGCAAATTAACTCTTACCACATTCCTAAACTATTATTTAAACTTGAACTAGTACATGATTTGAACAAGTGAACCATGCAAGGGAAAACTTGTATGGATTTGACATGTGTGATAGATAGATATTCAAAATGTTTTGTTGCCATGTGTGACCACTTTCATAAATCAATACCTTGAATTGAATAAATGGAAATTGGAAAGTAATTAAAAGATTCAAACCAAATATTCTCTTCAATTTTAAGCAATATTCATGACTGAAGACTCCTTTAAAATAAGTTGGGAAAGATCTAACTACTATTTTTTTCAATTTAATTTTCCTCTCACACCCGATTTTTTCTTGTGGAATAATCTTTTTTTCAATCACCACCGGCAAATGTTACGAAATAATATAAACTGAACTTGGTTATTAGCATTCCATATTCATACAGATGTTATCGCTCATTCATTACCATGCTGCCCACATGTGAAAGACACTGTCCTGGTTTCCCGAACTTGTTTTTCCTAATCACCTCCAATTTTCTATTGTGTTGAACTACTGAACTACCACACAAGGAAACATTTTTCTTTAATGCTCAATGTTATTAGGTACTCTTGAAAATACTAAGAAAATAATTATAAGATACATATACTGCAGTTTGAATAAAAGAAAGATTTTTACCCGGTAGTTGTGACATCAAATTATATTCTGAGTTTCTTCTGGTACTAAAACTGTAATTCTGAACAAAACATGTATAATTAATGGTTACATAAACTTTATGTAACCAATGAAATTGATAAAATATCTAAAACTATTTCAATTTTCTGTTTGAAGATTTGATGTATTTTATTTAATAATAGTTATTTATGATACTAATGATCAAAATGACATTTTATTCTGCGAGTAAGAAATGTGACACGTGGAGCAGTCTGACGAGCAAAATAAAATCTGTATATCATACACTATTTTTTAAGATAGCCTTAATGACTTTCCTTTTCTTAAATTCAAGTAAACAATTCACTTATATAGTATCACTCAAGATAGCATTAAAGTCAGTAGTAACCGAGGGTATTGACCGGAGTCCATTAGGTAATTCCATTTACTTTCAATAGTATATCGTGTCTCTCTCTTTCCTCTTTCCATTCCTCGTTTCAACGTTGCTGCCACTCTCCAGTAGCGGCCGCCCGAGCGTGGAGTCGGAACGTGGGCATGCGTGGTGCGGCGTGGTGTGGCCGGGCGCAACGCTCTTAATTGCTTTCTTTGTTTCATTCAGAAATGTAACCGAACACTTGAGCATCGACTCACTGTTAGCATTAGTGCTAACAGATGAATTTTTAGTACCCTATGCAAGGCCTGAAAGAACGTCTTTTAGTACTGTCTGTCTAAACAACAGTTTTATATAATCGTGGTAGATGACATAATTTCGTTCATTTCCAATAATATCTCATTTCTCTTTATTTATTTATTTATTTATTTATTTATTTATTTATTTATTTATTTATTTATTTATTTATTTATTTATTTATTTATTTATTTATTTATTTATTCCTTTTATTACTTCTTTCTTTACTTCTTTCATTACTTGTTTCATTACTTATTTCTTTATTCCTTCTTTACTTCATTCTTTACATTATTCTTTACTTTATTCTTTACTACATTCTTTACTTCATTCTTTACTTCATTCCTTACTTCATTCCTTACTTCATTCCTTACTTCATTCCTTACTTCATTCCTTACTTCATTCCTTACTTCATTCCTTCCTTCATTCCTTACTTCATTCCTTACTTCATTCTTTACTTCATTCTTTACTTCTTTCTTTACTTCTTTCTTTACTGCTTTCTTTCTTTCTTTCTTTCTTTCTTTCTTTACTTCTTTCTTTCTTTGCTTCTTTCTTTCTTTCTTTCTTTCTTTACTTCTTTCTTTCTTTCTTTCTTTCTTTCTTTCTTTCTTTCTTTCTTTCTTTCTTTCTTTCTTTCTTTCTTTCTTTCTTTCTTTACTTCTTCATTTCTTTCTTTACTTCTTCATTTCTTTCTTTACTTCTTCATTTCTTTCTTTACTTCTTCATTTCTTTCTTTACTTCTTCGTTTCTTTCTTTACTTCTTCGTTTCTTTCTTTACTTCTTCGTTTCTTTCTTTACTTCTTTCCGTACTTACTTCTTTCTGTACTTACTTCTTTCTGTACTTACTTCTTTCTGTACTTACTTCTTTCTGTACTTACTTCTGTACTTACTTCTGTACTTACTTCTTTCTGTACTTCCTTCATTCTTTTGTCTTTCCATTCCTCATTTGAACGCTGCCGCCCCTCTCCAGCAGCGGCCGCCCGCAGCTCGGGTGTCGGGGCGTGGGCGCGTGAAGCGGCGCATGGCTCTTAATTGACGGCCCTTTGCCGCCGCGCTCTCTGCGGCTGCCGGCGCCGCGCGGGGCGGGACGCGCCCACCCACGCGCTTCGTGGGCGGCCACGCCAAAGCACGCGCGCGCGCAACCAGCTCGGTTTGCCTCTGCGGAAGAGCGCATCCAAACGCGCTCATTTAGGATTTCGCGTGGGAGAAAGAGCGTTTACCCTCCGAATTACCATGCGGGTCAGTTTAAATTACTCGTTTCTAAACGAATGTTATGGAAAAGCAAACAAGACAAAACTTGCAGATGTAGATATTTATTATTTCTAAGAGTGGGAGTTTTTGCAACCTAACGGATACCCACTGTAATTTAATGTGTGTATTTAATGGTTGATGTTAAATTTAACTAAGGCAATGTAATTAAAGTTGTCGAATTCCAATGTTCTTTCCTTGTTTTTCTAGAATTCCAAGAAATGTTGTTGGTCGTCATTCATATGCGCAGATAATAATTCATGTATAATGATTCATTTAGCTAATATCCAAATTATAATTAAATATCAAAAAGATGTTTAAAAAAACAGTGCTAAACTATTTTTTTATACTAGGCCACTTGCAAAATTTCGTAACAAAATAAACGCAGTCGTGTGCTGTCGATAAACATATGCGAGTAGTGAGCGCGCCTCTCATTCCTTTCGCAGTCTGCCGCAAAGGCCACTCTATCGCGTTCTCAATGTTCAAATCAGTCGTACAACCGAGTTCCTTAATGTGCGTGTGCAGGGAGCGAGAGTACGTGGGACTAGAGACGGCTGCATGAAGGGGGACAGGGGGGCCGTGGCTCTCTGAAAATTTTGAACGGGATCCCATAAACTTACTTGTTAAATACATTATTTGCGTAAATATGTTCAGTCCTTGAATTTACCGCTTTTTACTTTCTCTCTACGGAGTAGAGAGAAATTTATGTAATGTTGCGTGAATGATCGGCGAATTTTTGGCAGAAAAACTCTATTACAGGGCCCTGGAAACGAAGAAGTTTATAAATGCAGTTGCTAAATTTAAAAAATCCTCAAACACGTATTGTAGCCAGTATCCATGTTTTTGAGTCCTTCATATCGAAAAAACGAATAACGGTAAAACGTCTGTCTGTCTGTCTATCTGTGAACAACGCTAGCGGCTAAATCGTTCAGCCGATTTTCTTCAAAATTGATATTCCACAATCGAACTGGCTGATATTGCGACTTCTTGAATATGAAACCGACATTTTAATTTTGGGGGGACATTTTCCCCTGGGACATTTTCCAAATTTTCAAAAACAATTGCTCCATTGTTTTTTATTCAATTGTTTTGCTGGATAATTTAAAGGAATTTGAGGAGAGGTGCATGGTGCAGGTCTCATGTTCGTTGAAAACCCTAAATTTTAGAAAATATCAACATTAAAAAAATCAGCTACTTCCTGCAAAGATAGAGATTTTTTCCCTTCATCCGTTCCATAAGAAAGTTGAACGGAAAAGTAGGCCCAGAAATGTAGTGTCCCCCCTTCTTGTTTTAACCTGCACCTATTTCAAATAATAGCTCCAAGCCAACACAGACCACTGTGACCTTTAAAACCTAACAGACGGCTAGCAAAAAGTGAGTTCTCACCGCAACGTATGGTGTGTTAATTTTTTTTTATCTAGAAGATCGTATTCAAAATATTAACTATTAAGGAGAACTTAAAGGCATGTATGTAAGGTATGTATCGTCGCTAATATAATGAGCATGTCTTTTCCAGTTTTCAATAAATGTCACATTCCTGTCAATGATAACACCGATGTGTATGAAAAAATGTGTCCTTTTATAAAACCGTTCAGTTTACGATATGCATTTCATTTTTAAGTAAATTTAGATAGCAAAATTTCCTGCTACGGACCACAATATTCGTATACACACAAGCACAGATCATCGTAAACAAACATTTCAATTCAATTTCAGAAATATGATGTTCGTAGTAGGAAGTTACTCTGTCCCAGACTGAATTTGTGAACTTCTTTCATTTCTTACGTCTTACTCAACGATACAAAACATTTTTGAGTTTTGAATTGTTAGTGTATATGCAATATTTTTCTGTTGCACCTTTTCTACTGTTCTTTCTTTTTTTCACTGAAGTTGCACGGGTTCATCTAATGCATAAACGACTCACTCTCCAATAACATATATTACCTCAATTAAGTCATAATTATAATTACAATCCAATTAATAAAATTCAAATATAATTAAATTCCAATCCTATTAAAAAATTCTAATCCAATTAAATAAAATTTTAACCCCATAATTCAAATTCCAATCCGTTAATTAACATTCCGTTCTTGTTAAGTAAAATTAAATAATAGGTAACTGAATAATTACATTCAACGTATTAATTAATATCTACTTCTCTATAATTTGTGCTTGTTAGAAATGACCTGGTAACCTCTAGAAAAAACAGCATATGATTTATGAATACAACACCCATAAATATGCGAATATTAAATTACGCCCTATGTAGAAATTGCTGGAGATATTCAAACGTTCCAAGAGAGAGTGCTTCAGAAGGATTTATTCAAACTATTGCTATGAAAAAAATGTCTGCAGATGCGCAACAACAAACTCCTCGTCGATGCACAAAGTCTGTCGCACAGTTCGTAAAACGGGGAAGTACGCAAAATGTGATGGTGCGTTGAAAAGTTAATAAACCTCGCACTGAAAAGCAAATATAATTTCATTGCTGAAAAGCACATTCAGCACAGTGTCGCAACTCAGATATCAAAAGCAAGCCCTTGAATTCTGAAAGTTTACTTTATGAAAATACATCATCTTTTATTTGCAGATCTGGAAGAGCTAATCCAACATTTCGTCGGTTTCAATTTTTATTTAAAACATCTATACAGCGAATAGAAATGACGGATGAAAAAGGAAATATGTAGGTGGCCATGTTGCGAAATTTCATGCGGGTGCAACTTGCGTAATGAACAAAAATATATATCAAACTTGATGAATAAAAAACACAACTTTAAGGCTGCTATAAAAAGTTTACGAGTATGCTATTTGTTTTTGCAATTGCCTTTTTTTACATTATTAAGAGTTCAGTTTTTTTAATTCAACTGGTTGCCAATTGAGCCTGTCTAATAATAGAATATTTTGAAAGAATGTCATAAATATCACTCGTGTGAAGTATGTGAGACTCCCACGTGTAAAAATATATTACTTCAAACTCTTGCAATGACACCCGTTGCATCAAGTTTCATGCAGTAATTTTTACAGCGAAATTGCGGCAGAAACACGCGTATTGCCAGACCCTGGTAACGAAAACGAGGATAAATTCTCTTGCTATATGAAGTAAATTACTTTTTCAAAAACGTGGTGTAGCCAGAATCAATGTGTTGTGGGTTCTTGATACTAAAAGATTGGTTGACGGCAATTGTCTGCCCGTCTGTAGTCAACGCTAGCGATTAAACCATTCAGTAGATTTTCCCCAAATTTTATATTCCCTGATCGATCTGAACGATATCACTTTCCTTTTCTTTAATTGTTGTTTTCCTTCTCGGCTATTGCATACTCTACATCTTTCTAACTAAATTCTTCTCTCTCCTTTTATCCTTTTGCTATAATAACCCCAAATAATAAATCCCCCTTAACATTTCTTATGCATAAAATTATAATTAAATTATCTAAGCTCTCTTGTCCTTATACTATGTCTCTATCCTCAATGCATCCACTTCTTTGCCTCAATTCTTCTATCCACATCATTACTTCTTTGTCATAATTCCTCTCACCTTATTTTCTGGAACTTGTTTGACCATTTCATACAGTTGTTTGCTTACTTGCATACTTTCCTTGTCTTCTCACCCTGCGCCCTACTGTGAGAGGTTAGGGGTCGTGAAGTACCCGAAGTAAAGTTACAGAAGGGTGAGTGGTTAATGAAAACAGATGGCTTTTCTCTTGTGCATATTTATTAACTGGAATGGATCACGAAAGCATTATTAAAGAAAATATTATTTGAGATTTGAATTGGGGGATTAGATGTGTCTCTCAATGCCAAAAATGTTAACTGGAGCTGCAGAACTTTCAATACCACAGGCCTAAAGTAATAACAGATTTAAAATTGCAACCACGACCAAAACAAATACCTGGATATTTTGAATATTGTATTCACCAACACATTTCTTAGTTCTCCCATTTTTTAATTAGATGCAGATCATCTTCCTGTCATCATTTCAACCCAATACGTTTCCCCCCTCGCCACCCCACCCACACATTAAACACAGTCATTAATTAGAAAACGTTTAAAAAATAATTATTAATAAAACCCCTCAATTTAAAATGTTAAATACCACACTGGAAATCGAACAAACAATATCATACTTAAATAACATAATCATTAACACAGTCAAATCCCTGAAAGACAACAAGCCTCCCTACATCACAAAAACATCCAATACCAAACTACCCAAGTCCTTTCTAAACTTAATTAAAAGCGAAAACAAAACCATAATATTTTGGAGTATAACAAACTCGCCTCACATTAAAAAAGAACAAAACCTACTAACTGCAATAACTAAAAGAGCAATAGATTTTAACCACTCAACTTATAATAAAATAATACAATCATCAAAGCAATTCGCTTTGGAAGTTCATAAAAAATAACCTGAAAAAGAAAATAAGTATATCACCTTTAAATACACCAGCAGGTAAAAAATTTTCACCAACAGAGAAAGCAGAAGCCTTGGCTGATCACTTTGCGCAATCGTTCATCCCTAACAGCACCCTCACACATTCTACTCACATGGATATATCACCAGTAGCATCAGCGCCCAGTTATCATATTCCACATAAAATAAAGTATAGTTCTCAAATGAA
>BLKR01006750.1:0-50789 GCA_011170035.1 Teleogryllus occipitalis | reverse complement strand
TATTCGGTTACATTCTTTTTGTGAATTTGATATCTTTGACACATGTTGAACATTTCTCTAATAAAAAATCTAAGTGCAATGAATATCACGTAACTATTCTTTTTGTAATAAGTGTGCTTGGACAGCGTGTTGACAAATATCTGTGATAGCACAGTGCGGTCGAGCCAGACCTACAGATTACAGGGATCCGAGTTCAAATCCCAGTAACGCCGGAGTATTTTTACCTCCACGTGTAAAGAGAGTTACGTAATGCTGTAGGAGGAAGTGTCGAAATTTTCACAGAAATCACGTTTTGTAAGTAGCTAGTTCGAAAAAAGTGGATTGTTGGTATTGTTCTTTTATTTTCTATACACAAGGCTGTCAAAAAGCTTGTTTTTTGAACCCGAAAAAGTGATTTTCCAAAAAACCTCTTTGTGAATCCGTCTTCGTGTGAGTAATTCTAGAGCCTAAAGTAAACACGATTTTCACCAAAATGGATATTTCTTGAACGATCTGGCTAATATTACGAATCTTCGAATTTGAAACAAATCTTTTAATTTTGAAGGTACTTTACACCAAACCCCATCATATTTACATAATTTTCTCAAAAAGAGCTCCAATTTTTCTGTCAATCTATTCCTCGAAGCACAAGATGTTTAATGGTGGCGTACGTTCAATTTTGGGCGAACGATCTGAATTTTCGAAAATTGCAAACAAATACCTATTAACATTGTCGAAAACCAATATTAACGCTAGAGATATTTGGTTCATGAAATCTCATTTTAAAAATAGATATTAAATTAATGTAAATTAAACACTCCACTCTTTCCTAGTAATGATCCACTCTTCATTAGTAATGATTGCTGCTATTGGGTCTAACCGCTTCCTTATTCTTTGGAGGGCTACTGTTTTTTAAATATTTTTTCCAACTATTATCTCAAAAGTACTGGATGAGAACAGTTGATATCTGGAGTTGAAGGGATGGTGTTAGCTCCTATTGTAGGCCTGGTTCCTTGTGATTCCAGTGAAAAATCAGTAACTGCTCTGAAACAGTAGAAGCTCCCGCCAATTGATAATCATAAGTGAATCACCGTGTACTGGGTAGGGAGGAGAACGAGGAAATCTATATGCATTGTCGCCTCCTCATCCTTTCCCAGATAAACACTTGGATAGTTTATCAACATCAAATCGGAATTTTAGCGCCTTTGATGTTATATTAAACATAAAAAATCCCTTCCAGTTGTCTGCGTGTTAATTTTTAGTGTATCAAAATAGCCCCGACACCCGTATTACATTTGTCTCTTAAGTTGTTTCATATTAGCCCCACAAATTTGAGGCTGTATATATCATGACACGATTAATATTATTGCATTATTTTAACGTAGAAAAGAATATTAATTCTTTCTTAATGATAACCTATTTTCAAAAATATCGTGTCTTAAAAAATAACGAAGTAACATCAAAAGATTATATCACGGCGGTAAAATTTTTTACTGGAAAAATTAGGCATTTTAGTTTTGATTTTTTTCCTCACAAATATTGTTACATTCTGAGTGTTTGCTATATGGTCATTATAATAGAATATATTTCCTATCATTAGTCATTTTCTTATTAATTTTGGACATAAATAAATAACAACTCTTAAAGTGTAATACATTAACCCCAAATTTCTACTGTATAATATTAGCCCCGACTGATCTTTATAACATTGTCGAAAAACAATATGAACCCTAGAGATTTTTGTTTAATGAAATCTCTTTTTAAAAATAGATCTTGTATTAAGATAAATTGAACACCCTGTTTTTTTTTAAACTGCAAATGCTTCACTTTCTTTTCTCATCGGAAAGGAAGTAATCTTGTCGTGTACCTGGTGGTGAGGGGGAACCGTGTTAGGTGAGATAACTTTAAAGACCCGAGTTCGAATCCCGACGAGTGGAAAATATTTTCTGCTGCAGTAGGTCTTGTCTGTTTCTTTTTTGCAGATTCACATAGTCCGTATTCAATATTGCATAGCAATTACGAATAATACGTGAAAATATATGCTGTTGAGGCAACACTTGTTTTGAACATAAAACACTTTCTAAATAGTATGTATAGTAAGATAAACTTTATTTAGGTGAGTAAACAGTGTCGTCATAAGAGTTATTATGATACATATATCATTTATTTATAAAATTTTAGGCCCCGAAAAGCGCCTCTAATTAATTATTAATATAATGGCAATAGCTATTTATATATAATATAATTTCATAATTATTTCCAAAGAACAGGAACGCCGTTCCGACGCGTACCAACAGAAATCAAGCCTTTTATATACAGGATATTCGGGGAAGAAATGTCGAATCTTCGAAAAATAGCTGTTAAGACACTTTTAAGCTTATTTTGTCTCATAAACTACACGGATATTCAAAAAGGCTAAGCCGCAATAAACATGCAAAAGTTGGTTTGGATATATGTTTTCTATGCAACTATTTGCGTTGTAGAAGCATATAAACACTTTATTAATATCTAAATTGTTTATGATTAACAAAATAAATGAATACATTTGATCAGAAAGAAAAATTAACCTAGAAATAAAAAAGCACCCAATTTTCACAGTTCGACTGCATTTTTATTTCTCGGTAAATTTTTTCTGAACTAATATTAATTTTCTATTGTTAATAATAAACATGTTACATGTTTCTGGTCTGTTTACATGATTCTAGAATGCAAAGTTTTGCGTAGAAATCATATTTTCAAACCAACATTTGCGTGTTTATTGCAGCTCAGCCATTCAAAATATATATGTAGTTTATTAGACAAAGTATGATTAAAATTGTTTAAACAGCTTTTTTCAAACTCTCGACGTTTCCTTCCCCGATACTCTGTATATCCATGCTTCTTTAAAACCAAAAACAATAATTTGTGTACTGAAAACTAATTAATTAAAACCATGGCAGTATAATTGTTAACATAAGTACTGTCACATCTTTCGCAGGATAAGGAGTAAAATTTAAAGAAAAAATTATAGTTCACATGAATTTTGACAAATTGCGTCTTACTTTCTATGATATTCAAATGGTAACATTATATTACAATATTCAATTGGTTAACAATTTCGTCTAAAGAGTCTTGTTTGATAATTCTCCAATTTCGTATTGTAATAAGATATCTTATGATACTCATGTCGTAAATAACTATTTGACAACTATTATGTTTAGTATATGTGTCTAGCAGGTTTTGTATTATTCTGAGAAACTGGATCATACGAATCACGTTTACTACGTTAATCACACAGGAGCACATGAATCTCAAAAAAGTATTTAATAGTATAATCCTTGCTGATGAAACAACGTTTTATTGATGATTTTAATTTTGAAAATTTTCAATAGTTTGGATGTTTAAATATAGGTATCACATGTAATTACATGCCTGTTAAACACGATAGCATTATATGAAGCAAGAAACATTGTTTTTCATTTGATCATTCAACTTCATCAATCACTCAAAATTACTTTAATTTTGTCTGCTTATCAGTTTTTTAATCTCAGATCTTCGATGAAGACATGAATCAAATAACATCGTAGATATTTGAGTGTTTTAAAAATAATAAAGTGAATAAATTCTTATCTTTATTGAATTGGTTTCATAATAACCTGTAAAAACATGGGTTTTCTGTTGGTTTTGGGGATATTGAAAACATTCAAATAGTAAAGGCAATGTTAAGCTGGTGACCTTTAACATGGTTTATTTGATATTTTTCTTAGGGATAGTTTATAATGGTTAAACGTTTTCAAAGAGTGCACCTTAGATACCTCGAATGGCCCGTTTCCGTTTAATCAACTGCTACGTTCTCCCTGTACAGATGGTCGTGCAAAATTCAAGGTTTTGATAGATTCGTAGAATGGCGGCCAACAAACCACCTTCGAATTTTGACGATACTGAAATGTAGTCTGTGTTGGGAAGGTCATATCACTTGACCACCAAGTTCGTTCTATGTATTTTCACTGGGAAATGCTAGAGCATTGATATTTACTAAACCGTAAACAAACGCTAATTCTTTTTGAATTGTTATAACATCAGTTTTGCTTTCTTTTAGTAATATCAACTAGTTTTACCGAATACGTGAGTTTGTTATATTTTTACACGCTACAATAATTTAATTTTACATGTATTTATTTTCAAGAATTTAGGAATTCATGAAATTTCATTGAAACGTTCACCAATCTAAAAACCTTTTAAATGTATATTAAATATATTAATGTTGTTTAAAAGTATGTTTTAATAATGTGTAGATTTAGTACATAAAGCTCTGATTTGAATATTATACAATGAAATCATCAAATTAACAGTTTTAGAAAGGAATGATAAATTGAATTGAAAATATTAACTTAAAGTTTGTATACGTTTATTTAGAAATTTCTATATTTGTGTAAATATTGTGATGTGTGATTCTACTCATGTGATCTTTCAAAACACAAAATTGAATATTTCTGTATTTGAAAACCTTAACACAACATTCATTCAATCCAGTGCATTTTATAGAAAACAGCTAAGCAATATGTTTTCCTATTTTTTAATGGTAATGGTTAAACAAGAGGAACAAATAGTTTCTGACTCTCGGTGTTAACAGGGGACTTAAAAAAATTAATAATACAGTTATTCGGTTGCTCAACATCCCTTTGATAGAAAAACAGAAATAATTGTTTGGGCGTAATGCACCTTGAAAAATATTTTTTTTATAATCAATTTCTTTCCTATTTGATAAATATATCGACTTGCAAATTGTAGGACTTAAAAGAGAATATAAAAACCAAATAAAAGTTATGCTCATACTCGCCGTAAAAATACGAATTTAGCATAATTAAATTGGCCACAGAATTTGTTTACAAGCAAGTGCATTTTAAGCGTATGTGGCATGCAAAAGCGCGGCATTGGAGAACTGTTTTTTCAGTATGCCCATCCCACGCTATTCTGCTAGCGCGAATGAATTAAGCGCAAACAAATGGGGTCTACCAAGATGTTAATTTCTTATAAACAATTACATATATCTCGAGAACGAGATATAATAGCACCGAACGGATTCCGGAATTTTGCATCACATTTAAACGCCATTCAGATTAGACAATAAAAAATGTGCAACAATTGAAAATTTATAAACAATTTCCAAATTTTGCAAATCTAAAGGGGAGAGTCTCCCGATGTCCCAGAACCAAAAACCGCGAATTAACAATTTTGCAACAATTTATAATTTTATAAACAAATTCGAAATATGCGTTAGAACGGCCGGGAAGGCTCCGCAAATTGTGCCTGAAATGAATATCTCAAAATAGCAGTTTGTCAGGAGTTACAAATTGATTATTAAAAGTTAGAATAATTGTTGCTAAAATGATAAATATTTACTGGTCTATAGACAATCATTCTGGACGGAAAACCCCGCTTAGAAATATTTTTTTCGTCGTGGCGTACGCGCAGGCAAACTACCTCCTTCGGCAGGGAAATATGACGATATTTCCGTCTCGTACGTAAACGAACTAGCCCCCTCCCCCTGAGACAGCGTTCTTTCTGCCCCTTGGGATGTTGCACCAATCACAGACAACTGTGGTTCTACCTGCTAGCGATTGGTCAACGCGTCCCTCCCCCTGCCCTCCCCCAGGCCGAGGGGTGTCCAAGTTTGTCGGCGCGGTGTGGAAGATAGAATTTTGAACGACATTTTTCTGAGGGAGAGGGTACGTCATTTGTAATTCTGTACAATCACAGACTATTAACGCCGTTACTTCTCGCCACATATTTTTGTGACTCCTCGTCTCAGTTCTGATTACATCAGCATCAGTCTCATTGCAATAATATTCTACTTATCATTAAAGCACAATTTTAACTCGCATTGCAAAATATTCTACTTGCAACGTTATCAGATATTCACCACTATCATTATCGTTAGTCTTCATTACGGTACGTTTATTATCTAGCCAAATTGTGTTGCAAAATACACACTTTTGGTATCGAAAATTCAGGCTTAAATAATAACCCTTGCTAATATGTACAACTCCAATATTTTTTTATTTTTTAGAAATTTCAGTAAATATTCAATACTTTTTCTTGTTTTACTCTCTCATAGTCTCCTGTTGACGACAAGGCATTCAACCTTCATGCACACCTTTTTGCATCTCAATGTTTGTCTCAAGAGCGTTCCACTATTTTATTTACCCACGTATTCATCTCGTCATTTGCCCGACAGCTCCCTTCTTCACCTTTCGCGCCATTGGCCCATTCCTCCTCCCCCGCCCCGCCCCGCCGGTGTAGTGTCTTCTCCCCCTCCCATCTCCCACCCCGTTGCCGCCCGCCAGTCCAGCCGCCGGCGCCTTGCTCGGGCCGCTCTGAATAATAAATGCAAATTTGGGGGGATTGTGAAAAGTTTAAACTTGGAAATGTATTCCTGAGATATTAGTCTCCGGCGTCGTCAGCGCCACGACGGCGACAGAGCGGAGGCGGAGGGGGCGGGGGCGGGAGAGGCCGGGGTTGAGGCGGGAAGACGCGAGGTGGGACGGCGCTACACTGAGCAGGGCAGGACGTGGAGGGCAGGGGCGAAGTGGGTCGGAGTGCGAAGGGGCAGGGCAAACCAAGGTGAACTGAAGTCAAGCGGGGTGAAGTGCGGTGAAGTGCGGTGAAGTGCGGTGAAGCAGGGTGAAGCAGGGTGAATCAGGAAGAGGCAGGGTGAAGTAGGGTGAAGCAGGGCGAAGCAGAGTGAAGCAAGGTGAAGCGGGATGAAGCAGGGTGAAGCAGGGTGAAGCAGGGTGAAGCAGGGTGAAGCAGGGTGAAGCAGGGTGAAGCAGGGTGAAGCAGGGTGAAGCAGGGTGAAGCAGGGTGAAGCAGGGTGAAGCAGGGTGAAGCAGGGTGAAGCAGGGTGAAGCAGGGTGAAGCAGGGTGAAGCAGGGTGACCGGTGAAACAGGGTGAAGCAGGAAGAGGCAGGGTGAAGTAGGGTGAAGCAGGGCGAAGTAGAGTGAAGCAAGGCGAAGTGGGATGAAGCGGGGCAAAGCAGGGTGAAACAGGGTGAAGCAGGGTGAAGCAGGGCAAAGCAGGGTGAAGCGGGATGAAGCAGGGCAAAGCAGGGTGAAGCTGTGATAAGCGAGGCCAGGTGTTGCGGGACGGAGCGGGGTTGAGAGTGGTGAATCGGGGTGGGACAGAGCGGAGCGGGATAGAGCGGGGTGTGACAACGGGATAGAGCGGGGCGGGGAGACACGGACAAGTGCAGAGAGGGGGCGGGGCAGAGCGGAGAGCGAGGAGGGACGGGGAGGGGCGGGGGGCGCCGAGAGGAGCGGGGAGGGGCGAGTGGGGCGAGGCGGGGCGGAGCGCGGCGAGGCGGGACGAAGTGACGCGGGGAAGGGTGAGGAGGGGAGAGGCGGAGCCCGGGAGACGAGGCGGAGTGAGGCGGAGCGGGGCAAGGCGAGGAGGAGCGGGACGTGAAAGACGGGGAGGGATGTGACTTGGCGAAGCGAGGTACGGCGACGCGGGACAGAGGTAAGACGACGCGGAGCGAGGAAGAGCAGGGCGGGGGCGGCAGTGGAATCTGAGGGGAGCAAGAAAGTGCATATGCATGATCCTTCTCGGGCAGACCCATCACCCTCGCCGCCGTCGGCGCCTACGACGTCGTCGCCGCCGCCGCCACCGCCCCGTCCGCCGCCTACGCTTCGACAGGCCGCGTTGCCAAGCGACGGGATCAGCCGCGGGGGCGGGGCCGGGGGCGAGGCGGGCCGCGGTGGGAGGTGCGTGCGACGCGTCGGCATGCCGGGCGCGCCGGGCACGCACTGTCGCACGCACCGTCGCACGCACTTTTGCGGCAGGGGTGGTGTGGCGCCGATCGACGCCGTAGGGCCGCGCCAACTGGCCCCGCCCTCTTTTTCTCTCATCCGTTACACGAGCGCCCTCAATCCCTGCTTGGCGCCGTTGCACGCATCGGAGGCGCTCTGTGTTTCTTCTGTAGACCAGGTCGCTCCTGATACCTCTATTGGCGAGGCTCTTTGTCCCTCGTAGGCTATTTTTGTCTTGAAATATTCTAATATGGTTTCATTTCTCACGTTTATGGTAAGCTTTAACCAGCAACTATAAGTCAGCTTTCGGATATTTAAAAAAAATAATAACAATAATAATAATAAATTTCACGGTGTCAATGTAAATTAAGTAATCAGTGCAAAAATATTCAGAAATGCACACTACACCGTTTACACGAAAATAATTATAAAACCACTGCCGACAGCCAGATATTTTGAACACAACTGATTATTAATGTAATTTTCTGTTCTCCGAATATTAAGCAGAGTCATTAATTAATGTACAGTTAAAACGTAAACAACGGCAAATGTTAAAATATATATACCAAAATCGCATTTCTTTTTATATTTACTCATGAAAAGAAATGATTTTTCCTAATTTAAAGTGTAGGAAATCCGTTTTCAACAACCCGTTTCTCAAATAATTAGAACTGCTCTGCCTTTACGCAAAATTGTTACTCTTTCCACACCTACAGGCCATAATGTCATTACGACTTCATCGCGTATGTCCTCCGACCCGTCCACACAGCCGGCCAGCCCCTCGCTGCCCTGCGGCCTCGCCAAACAGCTCCAGCGACCTTGACCGCTCCACTTTCTACACGTGTGGGATTAACCCCCTCCCCTCGCCTCCCTCCTCGCAGCGGTGCTTAATTTTTTACTCGGCGGCGGACAGCGCACCGGCCGGTAGAGGCCGAGGGTTTGGAGGTAGTACCGGCCGCCCTTCACATGTTCAATGCATTGCACGGGTGCGGGAAGAATCCGCGAATGGCGCCGGTGTCGTCCCGGAGACCCTAGCCCAGGCATCCTAAGGTCGCGGGGAAGGTAACAAGCTTACTAGAGCTTGCGGGCACTGCGCCCAGAGAAATTGGCGCGAGATTTAGAAGTAAAGGTTGTACAAATTGTCCCGAAGCTGAGGTACGTCACTGGATACCTGGCTCATGACAATCATTCGGAGAAGTTACTCGACAATTATTATCACAAATTTAGCTATATTAATTTTCATTTTCTCTTTCAAGCAAAGAAATGACACATTAAAATGAAATGATAGATTTCAAATTCTCAAATGAGAGTATAATTAAACATTTTGAATCGAAAGTATCTTTATTTCGTAATCGTGTTTACTTAACGGTAATGTAAGAGCATTCACTTTCTACATTCAGGTTAGAAGGTTTAACAGACAAAGGTTCTTGTTCGTTAAAAGCGCTGTCCATCTGTAAGAGAGAATTGTTAACTCAGAAACTAGTTAATTTATTTCACACTCTTGTTAAGTTCAATAAATTACTCAATGATTTAAAAACACGAAACAAAACGAAAGCAAAGGAAAGAATTCGTCATTCATACATATTTCAGCCCCTTGGAAAAAAAATATTTATAGAATACAGAAATAAAAAATAAACTGAAAACTAAACAATAAATAGTAATAAATAGTAAGGAATACAATCCTAATTCAAATCCCGGTTGTTTGATAGAACAAATAAGGCAAACATATTTTCGTATGAAGCTATCACACGGCGCCACTTCAGTTTACGCCTGTACACCTCTTTCTGGATTTGGAGGGGAAAAGAAAGCAAAGTCGGCGATAGTTGTCCGTGCTTTTAGGAGCGCCGGGCTTCCCAGGCGTGCAAGTAGCTCGTGCGGGGTGGTTAAACGTGCCTGTCCTAGCCTTTACTTTGCTGTGTGTTCTACCCGTAGGAGGTTGGCATTGCAAGATATCTTCATCAGTAAAAGTAAAATAATGTTGGGGATATTTTAGCCCCAAAGACGCCCATTTTTCCGACTCTCGTCTTCCCGGAAATTTGACTCTTTTGAAAAGTCCAAATATTTTGAATTTGTGACACTAAAAGACGAATAAGTAAACTAATATGTCAGGCTGCAGGTTCTGCAGTACTTTGTTTTAACTCTGCTTTACTGACTTGCAATTCTGTTCATTATCATTGCATGTAGAATACACGAAGATTGAATACGTAAAATTTGTAAATATTTTACTGCTCATCAACTTGTGAGACAATACTATATCATTATATCAAAACGCTTTTCAATCATTTAAAGAAGTTAATATAAGTATGTGTGTAATACCCTGACATACTTTCAATCGTTAATACCTTTATTTACTTCTTTATAAAAACGGATGATCAAAAAGAACTTTTTTGATTACTATTCGTCTGAAATATTAGAAACGTGTAAGGCCTCTAAATTATTGCTAATAGAGGATGTGAAAAATATAAACATATTGCCTTCAAAACAATTCATCCTAATGCCAACTTATGGTGGCCAAATCATTATCATATCACAGAAGCAAGCATATCGAATGTCGTGGGTTACGTCAACTGGGCTGCATCCAATCACGTTTACATTGGGAGCGGACTCCCACAAACAGGGGGTTATGTTTACACCCACAACCGCTGAATGGCTGAAGTGATTATCACCGAAACACAACCCATATGGAGGGAATATCTAGAATTGAATCTCAAGATGGTTTACAAGGACATCTTCCGCATCATAATAGTTCAGCATTGAGACTACAAGTTCCCAGGTCACACCTTCAAAAATTTCAAAAAGATAAGTGCGTTCTAAGATTATTAGCAGGTAACATGTTGCACAAAAAACACATTACTACGAGAACTCTGGATGATATCAACTCTTTTAAACTCATGAAATTCACGTAAACATAGTAATGGGTTATGTTGATTAGTGATTTGAATATCAAAATATTCGTAAAAATTATTGTTGAAAATTTCCACAATTTTACCACCATTTGTAATCGAAGGTATTTTTTGTGGAGTACTAATATGATTTAAAACAAATATTTAAACTGTGAGGGAAGTTTCGTACTGTATTCGATGAATAATTGGAATGAAATATCTTTTATATCCTGAAGACTCACTAAACACATCACCAGTCTTCCATCCACACAGATAATATTCTTGATTTCAAGTCCACAATAATGAAGGAGTAAAATTAAAGGCATGTGCTAAAGATGGAAATCCACAACAAGCCGTTGGATACTGACGGGTTCAGATTTATCGACAAAACACTGCACTAAACACAAATCACATGTTTAAGAACACAAAGCTGCGAGTAGAATCACAACGAGAACACTTCGGCATCACCAGCTGCAGATCGCAACAGAATCGTAGACCATTAACATTCTTTGGAACGTTGTGAAAATACGCGCAGTTACATAATGAGGGTGCGTCGTGAAATTGCAAATATCGTCTCCTCGGAGCACAAGCACACATTAAGGGCTCCATCAAACGGTTAGTGGCCTTAAAGAACAGACGAGCATCGCGGAGACATCAACGAGGCGTGCGGCGGCGCAGGAAGGTCACCGCCCAGCGCCAGCCGCCGCCGCCGAAGGCCACGAAACGGGGGTCTTACCTTGAGCCGGCGCGTAGATGTTGAGGAAGAGGCAGTCCTCGCTCTGGTCCTGCAGGTAGGGCAGCAGGCGCTTGAGGTACTCGAGGCGGCCTCGCGGCATGCGGCGAAGGGCAGCCGTCTCGTTGGCGATGTCCGGCAGGCGCTGCGGGCACACGGGCGCGAAGCGGTCCGCCACCTTGACGCCGGCCCAGCGCGCGCCCGTCACGGGCGGCATGAAGCGCAGGTTGCCGACGGGCGGCGAGGCGTAGGGGATGCCGCGGAACACTTCGACGGGCTCGAGGCGGCGCGAGTCGAACGTGACGATGACGCCGCTCACGTCGCCGTACTTGGTGCGCACGGTGCGGGAGCTGAGACGCTGCGAGCCCGCGGCTTGGGCGGCGGCGGCGGCCCCGGAGCCCACGCCCCCTCGCAGCGGCGCCGACGAGCCCGCCCCGCCGCCTCCGCCGCCCCCGCCGCCGCCGCCGCCCGGCGCGGGGGCGGCCGCGGGCCCCGCCGCCGGCCCCGCCGCCGGCCCCGCCGCCGCCTCCGCCGCGGGCCCCGCGCCCGCCGCGCCCGCCGGCGGTGGCGGGGGCGGCGGCGGCGGCGGCGCCGCCAGCGGGGGCGGGGGGCGCGGCGGGGCGGGCGGCGCGGGCGGGGCGGCCGCCGCCGCGGCCACCGCCGCCTCCGCCGCCACCGCCGCCAGCGCCGCCGCCGCCGCCAACAGCCGCCACGCCAGCGGGTGGTGGTGATAGTAGTAGCGCTTCTCCGCAGCCGCCCCGCGCTGCATGGTTACAGGCGGGTTATCGGCGCCTGGCCGCGGCGGGGTCGGCGGCGTCTGCGGCGGCGGCGGCGGCGGGCAGCCGGGGGCGGCGAGGGCAGCCGGGGGCGACGCGGGCGGCGTGGGCGGCGGCGCGGGGCGCCGGGCGGTCGCGGCGGCAGCGGCGCATACCGGCGCCCGGAGGCGGGCGATGCCCGGGTTCGCCCTCGTTCTAGGCGCGCGCACTCGCGGCCGCACTGCACTCGCACTGGTGGCGCGTCGGACGCGGGCGCGGGCGATGGCGCGGGCGATGGCGGTCGCGCGGGGGCCGCTCCCGGCGCGCGCGCTGTCCTCGCTCGGCGTCGTCGCGCGTCCTCGCGGGGCACTGGCACGCACTGGCCGGTCGCACTGGCTGCAGGCGGGGACGGGCGATGCGGGCGGGCGGTCGCTCGCTCGCGCGCGCGGTGCTGCGGCCTCGACGGTCCGCTCGGAACTGGCGGCGCCGCGCCCGCGCGCCGACCGCGCTGCGCTCTGGCGGCGGCCGGCGCCAACGCGTGCTGCCCGCGCCAGAGCCATCTGTCCGTGGGCTGCGGGCACCCCGTGCGCCCCGGAGCCCGGGGCGGCGGCCCGCGCGCCCCGGGTGCGCCAGCGACGCGGCCGCGCCGAGCTTCTCGAGCCGGCTGCTCGCGCGCAGTTCCCTGCGAAGCCACGGGCTCCACCAACACCTCG
Source organism: Teleogryllus occipitalis (assembly GCA_011170035.1). Taxonomy (NCBI): domain Eukaryota; kingdom Metazoa; phylum Arthropoda; class Insecta; order Orthoptera; family Gryllidae; genus Teleogryllus; species Teleogryllus occipitalis. The sequence continues at coordinate 37,939 of BLKR01006750.1, read as the reverse complement.
CATTTTATATTTGTATAAAATGGGTGGCGCCGATCTGGATGGCCGAGGTGGCTAAGAGCGAGTACCGACTCAGCGCTTCGGTTCGAAGGGTCGCGGGTTCGAGTCCCGCCTTGGGCGTGGCTGTTTGTCCCTAGAATTTGTGTATGTGTTGTCGCGGAGGGCCTCACGTTCTGCTGACCCCAGATCAGAGGAGCCCGCAAAAGTGTTTGTCTAGTGTATGGTCGAATATGCGTTCCTGCGGGACGTAAATGGCAACCGACTGTCGGCTGGATAAGAGCCCTAGGAAAAAAAATAAAATAAAATGGGTGGCGGCGGGTGGATCATCAGACCCATCTTAGTTCAGAAGGATCTGATGATAATGACATTATAAAAAAAAACAAAGTAGGGCAATTACTAGCAGACATCATAATATTTTATGGGACAAGAATATTAGAAAGCAAATTAAGAGGCAAGTATACAAGATCATGGTGGAGGGTTGTGTGGCTCACGGATCAGATATTTGGGTTACGAAAGATGCAATAAACTCTCGATTAAATGCAATGGAAATGAATTTTTGGAGACGTCAGCATAACCTGTTTGATAGAATACCAAAACGAAGAGATTAGACAGATAATGAAGATAGAGTGTTCGAAAATGTATAATCGAAACAACTCCAATGGTATGACCATCTAATGAGAATGCATGCTGACAAAATACCAAAAATTGTCTTTGAGTGGATCCCTTTCGAAAGAAGAAAACAAGGAAGGCCAAGGAAATCATGGAAGTCGGTGATCGACTAGACAAGGATGAGAATAATAATAAAGGAAGATGCTTGGCGGAATAAAAAATACTGGCGAGTAGAGACCGAAAAACTGTCATTAGAACGGTAAAATACACGATTAATAATAATAATAATAATAATAATAATAATAATAATAATAATAATAATAATAATAATAATAATAATAATAATAATTAATAATAATAATAATAAAATGGATGGATGTGGAATATGACGGAAATGACAAAAATATTTCAAATGTGTATATTATTACATCATATTACATATTATTATCATATCTATCCTTTACATCATGTAAATGTTGTTTTCAAAAGTTACATTCTATTTTACAATTGAGAAGATTTCGTTTCAATTGAATTGTGTCCTAAATTATACATTTGAGAAACAACCTCTGTGAAATGTCGATATTATAAAAGTTGTTTATCTTAAACATGACATTACATACCATCATGGTATCTAAATATATAGGCCTACTTCCGATAATTTGATACAATTTTGGGGCTCCTAGCGTCTAGAGGGTTGAACAAGATACTAACTCGATTGGTTATTAACTTTTTATCCCATGACATATAAGAAATTCAATGATAACATTCAGTCCAATGTAACTTTTACATTTTAAATTAGTTAATATGTGCAGATCGATCAGTATTACTGATTGATTCATATTATAACAAAATATATTTAACATGAATAATATGCGTAATCTGCCAAAGTACCATATACAAAGGGCTACGGACTGCGCGCCCTACTATTTGCCAAATTTGCTCTCACGCTAATTTCTACAGCGTGTCTTTTTGCTCATTCTTTGTTCCAATTTGACCCAACCCCCATGAAGTAGAAAAAGTGCTAGACCTGTAAATGCGCTTATTTTGACAAGATCCAGTCTAGGTTGTAGAGCAATGAAATATATTGTGCCTGGGTTAGCGTGTGAAAGAATTGAATGAGGATTGTATGGGAATGAGATTGTGAGGTGGTATAGTTTTCATAAGCCAGTACACTAAGATAACTCATTAAGGTTATTTGAATGAGTTATGAGTATGGAAATTCTTCGAACATTATTCACACGCACAAATGTGATTATAAAATTAAACATTAACTTCAAATGCTTCAGCATCTGTGAAAGAGAGACATGTACACAAAATTAATGAGGCTTCAAGAGTCGAAACTTCTGAGGAGTAGCTCACTGTAGATATTCCCCGAATAAGAGGGCAAAGATCACACTTGTAGCAGGTCATCTTTACACGCACTTTAGCCCGTACGAAAGTTCTTTTCACACACCAGATACAATTTCGAACACAAATATTGTAGTTAGCATTCAACATAGATTTTCAATTCATACGTTAATGAGTAATCACAGTTCGCAAATTTATTATCCAAATAAGATTCACTACAGTTTGTGTACAAGACGATTACCCCATTATTCAAATACGCATTGAAATGATAAGTATGGCAGTGCTAAACCCCGAAATATCCAAAAATAGGTGTGTGACATGTGTAGGAGTCATCTTATGATTTGCTATCCTGCCTCTGCTGTCACTGCGCAGAAAGCGCTCGGTTCCTGCTCGTTAGATAGACAGGACCAATGGATTTTAAATAAAATGTTTGGAGAACTATGCGCACCAATGCGCTCAAGTATCATGACAGGAAGTATAGATACTATCATAATTGCAGTATGTACACGTGTGACATTTTGTTCGTGCCTGAGGAAGAACCATATTGTAAGGGATTGTTTAATTAATCTGTAATGTGCCGCTATACAAGCTTTTGCCGCTACACTAAATATTCACATAAAATAATTAAAATGATGTTCTGAAAACTTCTGGGAAAAATATTTGCGGAAGTGATATTACTTGTAATCATGGCGTACGCTAAAATCACCATATTACAAGCAGCACTTTGAAAAACAAAACAAACAAAAATTGAAACAATAAATATAAAATTGAGCAATATACGTAGAAGAATTGTACGCAAATGTAATCATTCCTAGAAGCTTTGAACTGCAAACTTAATACGCTTTTAAAACTGTTTGCTAGTTTAATTTGAAACACATGAATAATTACAGCAGTCCTCTAGCATTTTGTCGGTCATTGCACACAACAGATATGTGAAATTCGTTGTAATTTTACCTACCATTGGTAGAGGATGAGCGCAGATCTTTTAAATTTCATTAGCCATTCCTTGGCGTTCAATATTTTTAATTGTCTCTGTTTATTTCTGGCGGTTATTGAAAATCTAATAATGGAAGAAACTCTATTATAGAATCAATCTAATATAGAGTCATTTGTTTCAAGAATTTGTCCCAAGGACAAAATGACCGACAATCAGTGAAATCCTGGTTAATATTAAATTTTTCCCTCAAATGATGTATATTTTTCGTTTTCTCAAATAATTATATAAATTTAAAATATTTACTTAATGATATATATATATATATATATATATATATATATATATATATATATATATATATAATTTATAAAACGTATTGTGGAAACATCCCTTTACCGTATGAATCAATTAATAAATCTCAGCAAATAAGGTGTTGTTTGAAAGCTGGAAATCCCCATTGTCTGCACATGTAGTTTACAGTTTTTGTAAGTCATATAAACAATAATATGAAAAAATACTGGAGGTGTCAATTTAATACTTCATTATGCTAAAAGCAATTTAACCTTAATATTTAAAAACGCCTCCCTCGATGGCTCGTTGGTTACTGTGTTCACTTTCCACAGCGTAACCTCGGGTTCGATTCCCGGTCAAGACAAATTATACCTGCGCGCTTTCCTTACAAATGTTCCAGTTTCTATTGCTGTGTGACCCAATGATGAGAAAGCCCACTCCAAGTTTATGAGAACCTGTATATATGGTGAAGGGATGTCTTCGTCCTATCTACACAAACCTCTTATCTCATGTCCGAGAGGCTGGGTCACCGCTGGTCAGCCAAGACCCATAGCGGGCTGTCGAACCAGATAACAGGAAAATAATATTTAAAAACGTTTACCAGCCAAGTTTCTCACTCCCACAATAAAATTTGAGCCGCCAGAGTAGGCCGTCAACAGGTCTCTGATGAGTGCGAGCTTTAGCAATAGCTCGCGGCTCGGGTCGGCTCGGTTCGCGAGCTGAGAGGGAGCGACCGCAGGGAGAGGGACTATTGTAGTAGGTGGGAAAAGTAGTGAGCAGGGTCTTCAGACAGAAGGACACGCGAGTAACCTTCAGAGAGGTTTAGTACACGCCTCGAGCGTCATTGACCCGATGACAAATTCCTAGAAAGAGTAAACTGCAAATTGGGCGTTACAAACACGTTAGTATTTCATAGGGTCATATATTAAATGATGTAATTAGTTTTACATTCATTTTCACGTACATATTAATTCAAAGAACATACAAATTTCATCTTTAAATAGTTGTTCATCTTAATAAAAATGTCTAGTTAGGTAAGACAGTAAAATGTCTTAATAAAGTAAAATGTTTGAACAGAAATTGTGATCCAAAATAAAATTAGAATTATTTCTCACCCCACTCTACCATAAATATATAGTTCACAGTTTTTAACAAGTGTATGCGTACTTTTAAAAAATAAAAACTCTTCACAAATTTGACTTTTTGATAAAATGTTATATTCAAATAAAATGGTAATTACGTAATATGTGCGCAAACCTCCTTGCCCACGAGTTCCCTAAACAATATCTTAAACAAATTATGTGCGAAAGCGTGATGTGCGATAACGTGGCGCGCTATCTTTCCTTTCTCTTCCTTGTCTTATCCTCGCCCTTTACTTACACAATTTACACTTGCATGTATACCACATGTACTACCACAAATAACTAGAGACCAATCGGGGTAATAAATCTTATACCGTGTGATACAGTGCCTGGAAACGGGTGAAGTTCGGCGCCGGATACCATTATCCAGGGTAGAGATCACTGCCACATCCTCTGTTCAAAAGTGCACTTCATTTACGGGACTAATGCATTGACTCGCCAGGAAACACGAAAAAAACAATCAATCAATCAATCAATCCGCGACACAATGTAATTTGCAGACGAATTTCTGGACTCGTTGCCTCTCGTCTAACCACGGAATTGAGCAAACCTGCACTGGGACCATCGCTTTGAAATTTTGCACCAACACGTTTTAGATGGCAGGAGAAAAAATAAAAGGCCCGCCACCCGAAACTTACAGCCAAATTTTTGTTACAGCATGTAATTTGTGATTCTTGAAACTTGTAATTATCATGGGGCATTGTTATTGTCTGACATTAGGACTCATTGTTATTGCGTTTCCGAGAGAGGCTTAGTGAGACTGATTGTAGCCAGGCAACAGTTGAACCATTTGCCGTGCGCAAAGATGAATCAAGAAGCAAAAGCATTGCTGAGGCTTGGAATGGAGGGAGGAAGGAGGTCAGGACAGTATTTTCTTGTAAGGTTTTCAAGAACGGTCAAAAGGACAAAGGTGCGAAATCTAGCTATAACGGCAGAGAGAAGTTATTCTCTTAGTTCGAAAATGTGACATTTCTGAATGCATTGAAAGATGTGCAAACTTTCTTACGCTCCTCTGTACTCAAATGAATGTTTTATTTCAAAAATTTTAATGTCTTCGTCCGAGTGGAATTCTAGTGTTTCTTTATGAAATGTTTCACAAAGAGTTTTGGTTATGTTGTGTTTCCATGCATGAATGTGTTATTTTATACTGTCTGTAAAACTTCTTTCAGTCTGGTCTGTGTGGTTGGTTGTAAAGTTGCGACAATGCACTGCACAAAACTCTGATTTCATCATGAGTGGGTTGGGTTGTAGTAGGACAGTAAATAGTAGGACAGTATGCGAGAGAGACACGTGTGGTGAAATGAGCATTAAAAACTTTAAAGAATGTGTATTATTTGTGTTATTATTAAATACATGGGTTTTTATTAAATTGTTCCTAAGAACAGAGTACAAGTGTAGAATTGAATTATAAAAATTATCAGTTACGATGAATGTACGCTAAAATGTAATACCTTTGTATACCTAACAATAAATTGTATTCCACAAGTATTTAAACATTTTTTATCAAGACTATTGAAAATAATACTTTCTTCTGATTGATTGTATGTTGTAATTGAACTACTAATTTAAACATAGATTACGAACATTTATTGTTTACCTCTTTGTTCCCTAATCAAAATCATTTCCCATTTGGATCATCCTGCAAGATTTAGAAAGATTCAGTTATGAAAACTGCGACATTAACTGAAGATTCTTAGGAAAAAGAAGATTGAAGACACATTTTTGTTCATATGACTATAGTTTTGTTCATATAATCAGCAATCACAGTATACAATTGTTTTTGGCAAGGACCCTCTACGAGTGGTGTTCAGCATAATTAACACCGAGGGTTTTCCAGACCCTCCTAAAAGTAAGGTAAGATAAGATTTTCTAAGAACTTTTTAATAGCTATGAATATTTCTACAGATATAATTTAAATGTATCGCCAGTTGCTTACAACATCAAGGTGAATGAACAATTCTGATTACGTTAAACATTAAAACTCATCAATTTTGAAAACTGAAAATAATGTTAACCTAGAGGATTTAGGTTTCTGGTTAAATAAAAATACTAATTTATAAATCCATAAAAACGTATCCCATTTCGTATATTCTTTTCTTATACAGGTGGGTCATTTCGGATGAAGAAAGTAACATATTACCATATTCCAGTAAATTAGATAAACTAATGTTCCAACTGATGTTTTGCTGAGAAATATTTTTCCGCAACACTTTCTTAATGATTTATCTCCTACAATATCCACAAGATTTTGTTTCATGTGAATCGCAGCGCGGAGAATACTTTAAAGTATTTCTGCAAAAGGTCTACATACTTACAATACAATTGATGAAAGACTCTAATTTGTGCAGGAACTGATAAGCACATCATGACAGCTCCACATCACGCGCGGTTCTGCAATCCCGCCAACTTCGCGAGCGGGTCGTCAAAATTGAAGTGATCTCTCAGTTAGTAAATAAGCTGAATGACCTCCCATGCTTTTCTTACCCCACAAAACTATGTTTAAGCATTAGAAGTGTGTACAAAGTTAACGTAAACACGGTGTACCGGAATTGGAATTTCAATATATATATATATATATATATATATATATATATATATATATATATATATATATATATATATATTGAGACGAGCTCTGATACGCGCCCCAGCGAGGAAGCAGAACCCCAGGCAAAAACGCCCAAGATAAATCGCGGGTGTTTACCACTTCGAATGTGGCGCGTTGGTACGTCATCGTCTGACGTCAGCCGCGGCTGAAGTCGGACGTAACGAGTGGTCGCCAATGATTTCTCGGGGCGATAAGCGCTGGAAAATTAAATCCCGCGATTGGCCCGTTGATAGAAAAACGAGGGAACAGTCTCCGAGGGGGGGAAGGGGTTCCCGGGAAACCGGACAGTCGGAGAAAGGCCGCCGGAGAGTTTGATAGAAATGGCAGAACATTCTGAAACAAACCGCCGAACAGTCTGATAGAGATCGCCGAATGGTCGAGTATACGATCATTACGTCGCAACTACGCCGCATCGCCAAAGCGGAAGGCTGAGGCGACATTCCTGGTGCAACACAGCCGAAGAAGCAAGTTTGTTGGGAACGGAAGACGGGCGTAGAGGCACGGCCGTTCTACGGGACGACCGGAGAAAATTGTACTATTTCACGGGCGAACGGAGGCAGCATCAAGCGAGCCAAGGAGCAGCGCGGACCGGCGAGCGTATAGCGCAGCGAGCTGGGCGAGGCCGAGCGTCACCGCGGCGCGAGCAGCCGTTCGCAGCGATAAGCAGCTGAGGTCGGTCACTGCGTTGGCCGAGGTCCAGGTTACGTGTTCCCCAATCGCCGAAGCGTGAGTACCCGTGCGACATTCAGACCGCGAGGGCGTAATATTTCCAAAGGTGTGATTAAAAAGGTATAACTAGGAAGTATTCTTGCCGAACGCTTAACACGGGAATTCAGTTCGATCCAACATAATGGAACGAACAGACTGAAAGAACATTTTAGTGCCAAGATCAGTAGGTTTGCATAAACAATTAAATTGCCCGAGTATTGTAATTAGCGGGCAAGATATGATTTTGAGTATTTAAGGTAGGGAGGTTATTGTTTATTTGCACAAGATGGAGCAAGAACGTTAATCCAGACTTAGGATTATAATTATAATAGAAATAGGATTGCAATTTGTTTATTATAATCTAGTGTGTAAGTGTATGTGCCTCTGGAAAAAGTTTAAGAATACATGCCTAATTTTACCAGAGCCATCCAAGTGTTTCATTAGAATTCAATCCGCCCTGTATTCTATCCATTGCAAGCTACCCCTTATTTGCCTCTCACAGGCAAGACGAACGAACAACCTGACAGGCCTGGCGTCGGAGCGACAGTGGGCTGCCGCACGGCGCTGGTAACGCCCGAGCGGTGCTTCACACCCTCAGGGCTAACGACCCCTGATCAAAGACCAGGTTGCATTGTGTGCGGCGCGCCGGAGGCCAGTCCACGGCGTGTGTGTTCCGTCACAATATATATATATATATATATATATATATATATATATATATATATATATGGAAGTCTATGTTTCAGAAGCTAAAATGTTTCAGTAATGTTATCTGTACCTTAACATATTTAACGTGTTGTTTCAGTGACATAATAAGCACTTCAACGGCTTAGAATTGAAGGTTAATATATGCATAGCATATTTTTGATTACATATCGAAACGTTTAATGTGTTTAGAATAAATGGGATTTAATTGAGAGGAAACAAATAATTATGAATGAACTATCAAAATTACTCCTTGGTTTTCGTAGAATAATTTGGAACTCCATTATTGTAATATAACGGGAGGAAAATAAATAATCTTCCACAAAGAAATTTACTAACAATTTGTCTGTAACAACATCGGACATGTTTCGAGGTATTTTACATCTTAAGTACATCCAATGTTACTTGGATGGGCCATGTTTCTTCGATGTTTCTTATTCGAAACTTCGAAACATGTCTGCTGCAGTAACTGACTAATAGTTTGTTAATAAATATATCCGTGGTAGATTATTTCTTTTTCTTACGTTATATTACACTACAAAAGTTTCATTTATTTTTTACTGATACGTTATAACTTATTGCCTTCAACACGGAGATCGATATTCGATGCATAACTTACGTGGATGGAGAGGATCGTGGCTACGAGGGGAAAATGAAAACAATTGAATGATGCTACATGTTCTCTTGTGGAGAGAATTATGAAACAGAATTATGGGAGGGAAGTATGAAGAAACAAACCGAGTCAAATCAACATCTAGTTAATTGGTAAGTAAGTAAATTCGATTCAATAAAATTAGGTAAAAAATAAAATTATGGATGTACAACGGCCGTTAACTGGTTGTAATGATCGAGCGGCGACAGAATGAGAGATTTTTGTCGCCCTAGATTAATAGAACCCTTATAACGCCCTTGGTGCGTAAATAACTATTTTTTTATTTGAATATTTTTCTGGATATTAAGGGGATTTAAACAAAGAGACACTTAATCATTATTCTTTACCTGTGTATAAAATTAAGGAGCAATAATTTTTACTAAACATGAAGGAAATTGAGTTAATAGAATTGCTCTTAAAGGTTTACTGTAAGAAACATAATTGTTCGTAACAAACGCTTCAGAACGATTTAGCTGATCCAGGATCACATTGTTTACAAATCTATACAATTACTTTTAGAATTATTGTTATGGTTCTAACTGATCGAGAAAACTATAAATCCATTTTTCTAATACTATTAATTATGATATGCGTTAATGTACAAAATAGAGGTTATCGGAAAATGAGTCTAAGAAAGTGTCATTAAGATTTTGTTTTTCATTCTATAGTGTATACAGATATTTTTTGCGGCAATAGAAAACATGAATATTTGTCAGAAGGATAAATGAGACATATAAAATATTTAGCTAAAACTTATTTAAATTAAGCGGAAACATGGAAAGTTTTACATCTGAAAGTAATGAAGTTTTACATGTGAAAGTAACAAGATAATTGGCCATTTTCATTCACCAATAATCGCTATACAATATCGCAAGAAAATATTTATGATTCTTCATAAATACTAAATTAATCGTTCTTCTAAAAACCTATTGATATATGTTCATGAACGTCATGTATTGATCATGTACTCGTACTTGAAGAGCACATAGACCATAAACAAGTACATAATCTTTCTAAAATGCTTCTGCACGCTTGTGCATAAAAATATTCATTTAATTTAATTTAAATATTTATGTATTTCAATTAAAGTGAATTGGAAAGGACTTAGCTGATATTGTCCAGTTGAAATTAGTACTTTTCTCTCAAAGACGGATGAAAATTAAGCGCAGATATGTTCGGTCCACAGCACGCTAAACGTCTTCACCCCAACATCTTCCCGTCCTTCACATTACAGACTTTCCTCCTCCGTGCAAAGTTCCCTGCCGAAGCATGTTGTGTGCCTTAGTGCAGAGCTTCGTAATCGAAAAGTCCAAACCTTGGTCGCACCGTTCGCAGTGCACTTCGCCAAAGCACCGACGGGGGAGGGGGGAGGGCAGAGCTTGGGGGATGGAAGAGGCGTAGCGGGAGGGGGGGAGGAGGGGCGGCGCTGGAGCCGGGACGCTGAGGCTGGGACATACCGGGGTGGACAGGCTCAAGTGGAACGGAGCGTTGTCTTGTCGATGGGGCTCTACTTGGGTTTTCGTAACGTGGCGGCTGAGGGTATTATCTTGAAGATGGAATATGGCACGACTTTCTGCGTCTTTCTTGGACCTGCTGCAAGATATCGCCTGATCGCGACCGTGTCCAGTAGCCCTGCAGATCAAGCGTCTCTAGCGGCACGATGGACAAAGACGCGAAAAGCCGTGTCATATTCCATCTTGGAGACAAAACCCTCAGCTGCCACGTTACGAAAACCCAAGTATACGGTAGGTGCGCAGGGGTGGGTGGACGCGGCGTGGTGGAGCTCGGCGAGGGAGGAACTGGCGCAGCGGGCTCCGGACTTAGCGAAATGGGTAGGCTCGTCTCGGCGGGGTCGAGGGAGACATGATGAGTGCATAACAGTGGATCGCGGCGGAGGGGGGTGGAGAAACAGAAACGGAGAGGACAGGGCGAGGAGGGACGGAGCGAGGGTTTGTCAGTGAGGTCGAGGGGAGCGCGGTGTGGCGTGGGAGGAGAAGGGGTAGAGCTGGACAGGAGGGGTCGCATGAGCAGCGAGGCTGGGATTTAAACATAGTGGCGCTTTAAGGTCACAAGCTAAAAGGAGAGGGGAACTTACTCATCCACTCGGGACCTTCTACACCAAACATTTAAGTCGTAACGAAGCATCCAATTGGATGACAGTGCCCCCCTCTGTGTCCAGCTCGTGACCTTCAAGTGTCACTATGTTGAAATCGGAGTATAGTGAAGCAGGTAGACGAAGAGTGAGCTCGTCAGCAGGACCGATTTGGATATGGTATGTAGCGGTAGGTCGGGAAGGGGACGATGGAACAGGTCTCGGGGGCAGAAAAGGAGAGGAGAGGGTGTGACGAGCCAGGGCGAGGGCAAGGGTGGTGAGGAGGTGGAACTGGGACTTAGCTGGATGGGTAGACCGAAGCAGGGGTTCGTCGGTGGGGTCAAGAGGGATATGGTGAGTACATAGCGGTGGGTAGGGGCGGGGTGTGGCGTGGCGGGGTCGGTGGAACAGGTCTCGGGGCAGAAGAGGAGAGGAAGGGGCGAGGTGAAGTGCAGGGCGAAGTCCGGTGAGGGGTGGAGCAAGGGATTGGCAGCAGGGACGAGTGGGACGTGGAGCGCAGTATGAGAACGAGGCGGGCTGCAGCACGGAGAAGGCCAGAGGGCGAGGGGCGAGGGGCGAGGGGCGAGGGGCGAGGGGCGGGGGGCGAGGGGCGAGGGGCGCAGGGCGTGGGCGGGGGCGAGGGGCGAGGGGTGAGGGGCGTTGGGGAGGGGGCGCGGGGCGCGGGGCGCGGGGCGCGGGGCGCGGGGCGCGGGGCGCGGGGCGCGGGGCGCGGGGCGCGGGGCGCGGGGCGCGGGGCGCGGGGCGCGGGGCGCGGGGCGCGGGGCGCGGGGCGCGGGGCGCGGGGCGCGGGGCGCGGGGCACGGGGCGGGGGGCGTAGGGTGAGAGGCGAGGGGCGCGGGGCAGGCGTTGGCAGGCGGCGACGGGCTCCGGCGCTAAGGAAGCGGGGCGCGCTGCCGCCAGGCTCCGAAGGAAGCAATCGGCTAATGTCGGCATTACGCTGATTGTGCACGGCGGCGCCCGCGCCGCGGGGCGAGAAGAGTGTGTGCTCCGCCCTCGCCGCCCTCGGCAGCGCTCGCCCCGCCCGCGCCGCCGCTGCTACTACTTAACAAAGGTAGGGGCCACGTATAAGTGAACATTCAGGAGATAACATTTCATTTTAAGAGCTATAGTAACGGGAAAATATTGGGTGCAACCGGGAGGGGTGGCTCAGTGCATCAACTGATGTCACTACAGCGTCTCTGACCGGGAGGTCCTAGGATCCAGCCCCGTCGGCGGCAGTAGTTCTGACACTAGCTTTTCAGCTAGGTCGAATTCAGTCGCTGACTGGAGAAGAATTCTAGTGGCCGGCTGCTCTGAGCGGTTGTTTTCCGTGGTTTCTCCGATCAACACTAGGCGAATGCTGGAGTAGTACCCAAACAAACGGGCCACAGACCTTGTATCCTCTTCCTTGTATTCTCCCTTACACATACACTAACATGCACTACATTACCACACATGCCGGGATACCGGTTGGGACTTAGAACTTGTTCCAGCTAAGGCAGTGCCCCGCTGGTAGGAGATACCTGGTTGAGGAAAATCCCGTTAGAGGACGGTAGGTCGGCGCCGGATCTGGCCATCCAGCGGGGAGAAACCACTGCCACCTCCCTAGAAAAAAACACGCACTACACTCACGGGACTAATGACCACGCGCCCGAATCTCTAGCAAACAATCATTCATTCATTATTGAGTGAAATGGATCTGCTGGATAGGAAATGTTTAAATTATCTGTGCGCAAGGTACAGGAGACTTGCACGTTTACTGTTACTGTAAATATCTTGATAGTGTTGTGTTCAACTGAATGTGGCCGCGTTACATTTAATGACAAAATAAGTGCCTGTTACTCACTTTATCAGGGCCGGCATGTCAAATACAACAAAATCGCAAAATCTGCGAATACAAACTTACTCACGGTCGCCACCTGAACTAATCAGGAACAAATAACTTACTTTACAAATATGCCGGCTGACCATGTATTTTTAAACCTAAGGTTCAGCAGAGCTAACACAGAAAACCTCCTAGGGCAATGACTTCGGAATGAAGTGCGTATATTCCAATAGGGAGTACGCTTACAGATTCAAGCTTATCGAATAAACTTCACATTGGCGGGAAAAGAAAGGTTAATGAACACTAAGAGGAAACAATCAAAGTACATTAACCAATTTATTACAATCAATAACAAGTTATAAACATTATTCCTCGAATAGGAAAAATACACTTCTACAATCGAGGAATTACACTGAATTACCAACAGAGTTTTATCACAAAATGTAGTGAACGGAGCGAGGCCAGTTCACGAAATACCTACAAAAAATTCAATTACACAGAATTACAAGTAGCGTCGAAACAAACATCCACTTTAGGAATTCCGACGCCTTAATTACATTAGCAAACTTGACAAAGGCCTTCACACAGGAACCTTTCAATTACAAAAAGATAAACAAATTGAGTTGCATGCTGTAACAATCAAACTATACCTTCAGAACACAAAGAAGGCATCAAACAGAATTACAGAGTTTAAAGGCTCGATTGAGCTGGAAACAACAATGAAAAATACCAACTATAATGAATGCCCGATACCAACAATTCATAAAATCAAACATACATGGTAACCTTCAAGGTGTCGCACTTAATACCTCGATGAAATTGGATTGGAATTTTAGTGCGCTTACACTTAATACCTCACACATCTGTGTGTTGTTGATTTTTACCACAAAAAGCTGCTTTACAAACCGCCGACCACTGCCGACAGCAGCTTGTTGCCCGAGCTGCGAACAATAGGCGAGCTCACGGGGCCAAGGCCGGAGCGTACAAAATGTGCCACGGGTCGAACCGTACGGGCACTAGCTCCGCCGTAGAACAGGTGCTTCAGAGGTCCCAGGCGTCCTGCGTCTTACTCAAGACTTGAAGCTATTAGTGAAGCTGCAACATATAAACACACAATTTAGTAATGTGCACTCACTCAATTACCAACATGAGATTGCGCCGGAATAGGCCATGACACGCAATCACACGCAATACCGCCGCCTTTTCCTATAGACACGACACGGCATGCGTATATTTTATCTGTCTGCCGCAATATGGCAAGTACAGAAACACAAATATTCAATAAACTGAGTCGCCGCCAACAAACAAGAAGTGGCTCGACGCGAAACAGTTATTACCAAACCTAAAGATAAAAATCAGCACATGCGCAACATCATAACAAAGACTTACAAAATATTCATACTTATACACATTATGTACCAATCCAATTCCATCACTAATACGGCATAAATGCCGTTCCAAAAATTCATTACATTAGTTTACAACTTAATGACACCCGTTACCATGTTACCTGCCGGCCGAAGCCGATAAAAACGACGCGCGGTCGGGCTGACGCGCCAAAGCAAAATGGACCTGTCGGAGCTCAGTGCTTCTAGCCCTAGAGTCAGCGCTCGCAGGCGCTTAAATAGCTTCTCCCTGAGGGGAGAGGGAACTACACGCATCGAGATGTGACAAGTCACAAATCGATATTAGTACAAAGAGCAAAGAATATAGAAACTCCTTGAATAGGCAACTTGTGAGGCACTCATGATGCGCACTAGGCCTATCTAGCGGGCGGCAGGCGAACTACATGCCTGCATGCAAGTAAATTTTTATTTTGTTAATAACATTTTATTTCTGATGCTATGAGGCCAAACAAGGTGTCTATAATGTCCCAAATTTTATGTAAATTTCATATTTTGTTAGCCTGAAGGGCTAGCACATCTGCATTTTTTACAATAAATAAAAACCTGTTTTATATCATGAAAATTTTGTGTCATAATTTTCCAATTTTGCTTTGGACCCAAATAACCTTTCTTAGATGTAACCAGTATTGAAAAACACATCACCCTGAATTTGTCTATGGCCATAGACTACAAAAATGTACACCTTTAGAGGGATTTTTTCCCATTTTATCATATGAATATGACATGTACCAGTATACTAATTAACTTAAATTACAAAACTAACAAAAATACAAATAAGGTATTCTTCTAGGATGCAAAGATGACTTCTCGGGTGTTGATGAGAGGGTGCACTTTGTAGAAGTTAGTTTTGAAATTTAACAATAAGACTGGTAATATCGACAGTTCAAAAATGTCTTTGAGTCTTTTTGGCATCCCCTTGAATTTTTATTTACAGGCTAGATCACTTTTTTTACACGTTGATTCACGGTTCTTCTGGGTCCTTTGCATTTAGCACTTAGCACATCTCCCATTTTACGTTCACCCCCCCACACACACACGAACACACATAGGTAGGCGGCTTCAGGCAGTGTCCGTAGCTTAGATGGTGTATGGCAGCTGGTCGGGCGCCATCCGCCCTTTTCACACACGCTTGCCTCCAGGTGGGGGCGCAGGTTGGGCCCGTGCGTCGATGGCGCACGGGATCTCGCCCGTCCGCGCTTCCTTGCCGCCCGTCATCAGTGCCCGCATTTCCCGCAAGCAGTGCCGACGTGGGAGCCGAAAGGCGCTGGCGAAGCTGCGAGGCGCCATGGTAGCGACGTTGTGGCTGCGCTCTGCGGTAGAGTTTCCTCCTCGCCTCACCGCCGATGCGCGCGAAGGCGGCCGGCGCGCAGTCTCCGCCTCTGGCGCAGCCGGGGGCGGCCGCCGTTCTTCTTGCGAAGCGCCGCTGACTCCGGCTTGGCGGTGTCGGGATCGAGTCCAGCCTCTCCCGTCCGGTAGGGTCCTAGGGCTCTCAGGTTCAGTACTTGCCTGGGGCCAGCTGGTCGTGCCTTTCTAGGGTCCCGGACGTAGGGCTGAAGGAGCTTAAGCTCCGTCACCTGCCGCGGCTTCTGCTGTGGTGGGCACCTTGGGTCCCGAGGGACCTGACTAAATCCCGCCGGGACGAGCTCACGTCCTGGTGTGGGCGGGCACTGCCAACTTGCATCCTCCGTCTCGTGCCAGCCGTATGCATCGTGCTCACTCCTGATGACGGGGGACAGGGAGGTCTGGCCCGGTGGTGGCCAGTCCGCGCCGTTGTCAGTGAAGAGGCTCCTTCCCGGCGTGGGCGGGCAACGCCATGCCGCTTCCCATGGCAGAGGGGAGGAAGCTATGGGGTCCTCTGCTTCCAGGAGGTCCCTCCACGGGCTGCCTAAGATGGTCGCTAGTGTGCAGCCGAGTCGGGATTCGCGTTCCATTGCGGCTACTGCACGTGCTGCACTTTGCGTCCCGGCAGCGGGCGTAAGTTGCAGGGAGCTCGACTTGTGGCTGGCGCTGAACCGGGCGTACGACTGACCTCGCCTGAGAGCGGCTGCACGTTTAGGGGTGGAAGGTGTGGCGGCGGTACTTCTTCCGCGGCAGGGAAAGGCCCAGTTGCTGGCGTCGGAACCGGCGAGGGGGAAGGGATTAAGGAGTGACCGGCAGTGGCGGCCGGGGCGGCTTCCATGGTTGGGGGTGGCGGTGATGCGGGTGGTGGCGGGGGCGGTGACGG
Organism: Teleogryllus occipitalis; assembly: GCA_011170035.1. NCBI lineage: Eukaryota > Metazoa > Arthropoda > Insecta > Orthoptera > Gryllidae > Teleogryllus > Teleogryllus occipitalis. Next base: position 21,396 of record BLKR01006750.1, on the reverse strand, counting down.
TGGTGACGGGGGTGGCGGAGGTGGCCTGTTCTCTGAGTAACTGGTGACTGAGTTTCCGCTGTTGGGGCCCGTAACGCTAGGCTCAGTTACGATACGAGGTGGTTGGATTTCTGGTTCAGGTGGCAGAGACAAGAGATTCCGATGGTGTGCGGTCAGAATCTTTCCGTTTGATAGGGCTTGAATATCGAACGAGACCGGGCTCCTTACCTTCAAAACTTGATAGGGGCCTATCCAGCGGGGCGCTAATTTTTTGTTTTGCCCCGGCTGGAAGGACAGATTACGCAGCAGCACGAGTTGCCCGACTTCTATGGGGGGTAGCGTTAAATTCTTGTTGTACATCTCGTGATCTCTAGTGACATTGGCAGCATTGAATTCTGCTGCATGAGCATGGGCGATCTGTAGTCGCCGTTGCAAAACATAATGATACGGAGGGCTCTCAGCATAAGAAGATGCTAAGGGGCTCAGCACATCGTCCCATGGCATCTGCATTTCCCTACCATAAACTAAATAGGCGGGACCGAACCCCGTTACACGGTGCTTAGAGTTTCGGTAGACGAACAGGGCAAAATTCAAATGGTCCTCCCAGTCCGTATGATCCTGAGTGACGTAATGGGATATTACGGCTGCAAAGGACTGGTGGGCTCTCTCAAGTCGCCCGTTCGCTGAAGGATTGTATGGCGATGTGAAGATGGGCTGTATTTTCAAGAGTGCGCACACCTTTTCCATAAGCTGAGACGTGAAGTTGGCACCCCGGTCGGTCAGTAGATATTTAGGTACGCCATGCCGACATATAATATTTTCCCCGAAAGCGCGCGCAACTGTTTCGGCAGATTGATCAGGGATTGCGACGGCCTCGGGATATCGAGAAAAATGATCTTGGCAAGTCAGAATGTACGCGTTTCCCTGGCGGGACCTCCGTAAGAGGCCTACTATATCCAGTGCTACCTTCTCGAAAGGGTAGGTGGATTCCGTGACGGGTTGCAGCGGAATGGGGTTCATAACTGCCTTCCGTTTTTTGCAGGTGAGGCAGTCCTCCACATACCCTTGAGTGTCGCGGTACATACCTGGCCAATAGAAGTGTCTCTTTACCAAATCGTAAGTTTTGGCCAATCCCATATGACCGGCCAGAGGGCTATCGTGACTACGTTGCAAAATGTGCTTAATCATGGATGCGGGAGCGCACATGACATACTCTACTTCCGGGTGTCGGCTAATAATTTTATAGAGCACACTCTCTTCATCGAGGAAATAATCTGGGTCGTTTTCGCAAGCTCTAGTGAGAAGGGGTGCTAGATTTCCGCATAATTTCTGCTCTGCAGCTATCCTTCTCTTATCCCAGACCGGCTCGTACTCTACAAGAGGGCTGACGACTGAAACTACCGGGGGAATTCTAGAGAGAGCGTCCGCATGGGCGATTGCCTTTCCAGGCACGTGACGGACAGTAAAAGAATACTCGGATATCTCCATTATCCAGCGCGCTAATCTCGGCTTTGGTTCCGAAAGAGACAGAAGCCATCGGAGTGGCTTGTGATCCGTACATAAAGTGAAGTGTCTCCCTAGGAGGTAGACTCGAAATTTCTTTATCATAGACACGGCTGCGAGACACTCCAGTTCCGTTGTCGAATACGACCGCTGGTCCTTGTTCAACTGTTTACTGGTGCAAGCAACCATGTGCTCGCCGTCCTCGAACTCTTGCGACAAAACACCACCAATGGAGTTGGGGGAGGCATCCGTCGTCAGAACGAACGGTCTACTAAAATCGGGGAATCTCAGCACTGGATATTCTATTAAGCAATTACGTAACGTTTCAAAGGCTCTCTGCTGAGCCTCTTTCCATGAATATTCTCAGTCGTTCGTAGTAAGGATAGTTAAGTTTGATGCAACCTCAGCAAAATCCTTTATGAATTTCCTATAGTACCCTACCAGTCCGAGAAAGGATTGGAGTTGTTTCACATTCGATGGAACAGGGAATGATTTAATGGCCTCTATTTTTCTCCGTCGGGTTCCAATCCCCTTTCAGAAATGTCATGCCCGAGAAAACTTGTTTTCTTTTGGAAGAATTTACATTTTTTCGGTTTTAACTTCAGTGATGCTTGTCTTAACCGCTCGAATATCTCTTTCAGGCCCAGAATGTGTCCCGTCACAGTTTTATCGTAGCGCAGGATATCATCCAAATAGACGATGCAGCCCTTATTTATTAACCCATCCATTACTTTGGTCATCAACCTCATCAATAGGGCGGGGGCGTTAACTAGCCCAAATCCCATGCGATTACATTCATAATGGCCATTCGGGGTGCTGAAAGCGGTAAACTCCCGGCTTTTCTCGTCGACTTCCACCTGCCAGTAGCCTTGGCACAGATCGAGCGACGAGAAGTACCTCGCGCTGCCTAATTGATCAAACGTTTCATCTATGTGGGGTAGGGGGAAGACTTCTTTTTTAGTCACGCTGTTTAGTGCCCTGTAGTCGATGCATGGTCTGTACTGCGCAGGTTCTCCTTCTGGCGTTTTCTTTTTTACTAGAATAATCGGTGCCGACCAGGGACTAGTGGAAGGAGAAATTATGCCCTGCTGTAACATCTCACTTATGGCGTTCTCTAAGATTTCTCGGTGCACGTGCGGTACCCGATAGGGGGCTTTTTAATGGGCGGTGTATCTCCTACCTCGATTGTATGTTTCATTAGTGTCGTACAACCTAGCTTTACTTCTTGGTGAACAAATATATCTAAAAAATTAGACAGGAGTTCCTGTAAGGGACCCAGGGCTTCCGCCGGCACGTCCGAAAAATCGAACAGCGAAAGCAGGTCATCGTTCTCCGGAGGTTCGGGCCATAGTTCTACGTCATCACAATCCACTTGGTAGATATCTGACCGACCTGACAGGTACGGCTCCTGTGCACCCTTACTCTTGCTCTCAATGATGTGTAGATTCTCACCTGAAGTACGGGCGCATGTCTCTGCTAGTATGTTCGCGTCAATTTCACTCTTATGCAAAACGGAAGCCGCCACTTCGGGCGTACCAGCGCCAATTCCCGCTGTCTCGCCCGCATTAATCTCGCTAGTTCGAAAAACTTCGGTTTCCTCTTCGGACGTACAAGCGCCGATTCCCGCTGTCCCGCCCGCATTAATCTCGCTCTTGATCAACTCGCCTATTTCGCTCTCTGTCAGCGGCCCTAGCAGATCCAACCAATCCGTGATGCGGCGTCCCGCGTTTGCTTCTACTACCTTTGCTATGCTTAGATTTTCACTCAGCTCGTCTGCAAAAGAAATAAGATCACCACACGTCTGTTTTCTAATTTTCTTCGGTTTTCTCCGAGAAGCGAGAGTCGTCATGTGCCCCTTGCTAACCCGCATTGTATTGTTCCGTAACGAAATACTACTTCCAAACTTCACCATGAAATCTAAGCCAAGTATCCCTGCGTGATTTGTGGTCCCTAAATCCACTATGAGCGTGTCATGCTCGTATGTTACCTGATCAATCAAAAATGGCACACTACACTGACCTAGTATCTGCAGATTGTGCCCGGAAGCGCTTTTAATTGCCGAACGGTAACTTGAAAGGGGAAGTTCACCCGAAGGAAAAATTTTGGAATCGCATAAGGTAACTGCAGCTCCCGTGTCGACAAGGAATTGGTGCTGTCTTCCTAATATTCCTACACTGATTGTCATGCCGTCCGCCGGAGTAACCGCTAATACTTCATCCCCGACCTGGTGGTCGGGATTTATTAGTTTCCCGAATTCACATCCCGTTTTTGACAATCTACCGTACAGTGACCGGACTTTTTACATTTACTACACATTATTAATGGGCATTTCCTTATGTGGTGGTCTGCTTGCCCGCAATTAAAACATTTTCGTTTCTTCTCCGGACACTCTCGCGAAAAATGGCCTGCTTTCCCACAATGATAGCATACTCTAGCTTCAAATGACTGTCTAGGAGGTGGCAATGTTTGCGGCGCGGATCCTAGGTTCCGACCTCGGGGAGGTTGCTGAAGGGCATAGAATTCCGAACCTGCACCGAACGGCGAGGTTGATGAGTTAGCTCGGTGGTCCTCATTTCTATTCTCGTAAGGTGGGAAAGCGGAATCCTGCACCGGCACATACGGGTGCGGTGGTGTTGCCCGTTGCGTGTACCCGTGCGGCGAGTAGGGCGCATAAAAATGATTTTGTGCCGCCGTCTGCGGCATTGTTGCCCGCTGTGCGTACCCTTGCAGGGGGCCGCCACTAAGAAAGTTCAGTGAGCTGACGCTTCGGGTCGCAGATGCATAACTCCTAGCTATTGCTTCTTGTTTTGCAAACGTTACTGCTTCTAACATTGTTTTTGGATTGCGAACTGCCACGAACCGACCTATTTCCTCTCTCAAACCTGCTATAAATTGTGCTAGCAATCTTTCCTCAAACATTGTCTTGGTTGCAGCTGCGTCGGGGTTACTATAGCAGCTACGTAGCTGACGTTCTAGCGACGCGAGCCTGCTGGAGAAGTCGCTAATCGACTCCAAGTGCTTTTGACTACAATCATTAAACATTTTCTCTAAGGTGGGCCGTGATCATTTTGGAGAGAACCTATCTTTCATATATTTACAGAAATCCGAGTAGGATGCCACTACATATGCATTGTTTTCCGCAAATTCCGATGCAATCCCGGCCAGCCGTAAGCAAGCTACACCTAGTGTTTCGGCCTCACTCCAATTACTAAAATTACTAACTATTCGGAGACGTTCTAAAAAGGTTTCGATGCGGGTACCGTCCTCGCCACTGAACATCGGAACGAGACAGATCTGACCAGCTGATACCTTGACTTGTGCCGGATAATTTTGCGAAGAGGGGGTGTTGTCGCCTTCAATTGTAAATATCGGGGATATAAAATCTATGAGATCTGAGCCATGCCCACATTCCCAGGGCAAGGGAAACTGCTGATTGCCTCGGTGCGACATGCTGCTGCTTAATCAATCCCAAGCGAAAAATTTTGAATCCAGATTGAAAGAAAAACTTAATTTTGGTTGGCCGTTAGGTTACCCGAGTTCGCTTTCTCTCGCTTTGCTACAGAATGCTTACTCATGGTGGGGTTCGAACCCGTGCTCCCTTTCGGGGCCCAGATTACCATCCCACGCTCCCTCCTCTACGGGTTGCGATTACAACCCCACACCTGACACCAATATATCGTGATGACATGATGGGAGGGAGTGAGTATCGGGAGAAAGATGAACTCGGTGTTGGTTATGTACAAAATGGTTTATTGTACGTTCCTATGCAAGTACGTTTACCTAACAGAGGCTACGCAGCCCAGCACTCAGTCGGTCGTTGCCATGAGGAGGGTGGGGGAAGGGTGGCAGGTAGCGGCGGCAAATCCAGCGGCCTCAAGGCGGCGGCGGCCACAAGGCGACGGCGCAGACGGCGGCGAAGGCAGATAGGCTGGCGATGGGTCGCTCGGTTCGGCACGGCGTCGATTCCTGACTCGGTCAAACCCGAAGGCAACCGTAGAGCGGGACGCCGGCGATCACTACCGCACTCACGAAGAGCGGGAAACGAGCGACCACTTCTTAGGCCGGGCCCGGTCTTATATACCGCCGGGCCAGTCCATCCCCGGCGTCAGCGGGGGTGGCGTTGCCTTTGTTGTTGGGCACCTACAGGGGTGCGGGGGGGGGGTGGCGAACGGTCGGCCTGGACATCTGGTCGCCAGACCAGCGCGGCCCGAGCGGAGGGCGGGCGGTGAGGGGCGCAAGACGGCGTCGCCTCACCACAATTCCGAGTTGAAATTAATTAAAAAGTACTCACATTTTTAAAAAAATATATACATGACAGTCTTTGAAAAGACAATTTTTTGAACAGATTTTGTTTTCAAAAGAAAAATCTTCAATATTGTAGTTTTGAAATGTTATCATTTTACAATTTTAGAAATTACCGAGTTCCCCAAAAATAAGACTAGCAACCACTTTTTACTGTCCTTTGATATGTATGGCCATTTTAAATTTGAAGCCATTTTTATAAAAATAATTGTTTAAAAAATGTAAAAATGGCCATTATTAACCCAAAATTACACAAAAACTGCTCATAATCTCGAAAAATTTTATTTGACCTTCTGTCAAGGTCTGTCTTTGATAAGAAGATATCATTCTTGAAAAACATCTCTTCAAATTTTACTTTCTTGTATACATACGTATATATGGAGTAATATACGTAGTATAGAGAAAGTTATGTAATGCTGCGGAAAATCGATTTCGAGATTGTTTTTTTTCCTTCAAAACGACCGTCCGTCCGTGTGTCCGTCTGTCTGCCTGTCTGTCTGGCCGTCCATCTGTGAACACTACTAGCGCCTAAACCAGCCGTACGATCATTTCCAAATTGAGGAACCCCTGTCGATCTGGCTCTAGTTGAAACTTTGAAATTTTGAAAAACATTCTTTTTAATTTGGGGGTACTTTAGATGAAGCCCCCGATCGTTTTCAAAATTTTCTCAAAAACGGTTCAAATCGTTTCTTTAAATTTCTTGTAAGAATAGAGTAAAATACTCCTATGAAGGTGAAATAGATCCGATTCTCGCGGTTATCTCTTAATTGTCGAAACGTGCAACAGTTTGCATTTTTTCCTACAACTATAAAACCGGAGATAAAGATTTTTTTTACAACTAAACTAGAGCTGAAGAGGGCACTCTAGTTAAGTTGTAGGAAGAAGCCGCAGAAATTTAAACTTTTGTAATTTTCGAAAGAACGGGGATTTCATAGAAAATGAAAGCTGCATAATTCTCATGAACGTCCTTTATTCTATTCAAGGACAAAGTTTAAAAACACTTGTTTTGCTACAACAGTGCATACTTTCCGGTATTATTTGTAATTCGCAATTTTCGAAACTTTAGAGTGTTCGACAAAAACGAGATCCACGACATTCTTTTAAGATTCTATCCGTGGTAAAACTTGAAGAAAAAAATTGGAGCGGTTTTTGAGATTTTTTAAATAAATTGCATTAATTTCAAACCCAAATTTCGCGGAAATTATTAGTTTTTTACTGTACATTACAGTTTTTAAAGAGCTGATTATTTGGAAGATACTTTGCCTGAAAGAACAAAATCTTTAATTTTGTAGTTTTGAATTGTTAACTTTTTGCAATGTTCGAAAATACAGAGTTCGCCGAAAATGGGATTAGCTCATATTTTTTACCGTACGAGGAGAAAATTTAAAGTAAAAATTTGGGGCTGTTTTAAAGAAAATATTAAAAATTGCTTATATTTTGCGCTAAATTAAAAAAAAACTCGTCATATTTTTCAAAAATTGTACACGATATTATTTCATTATCTGTCTTTAAGGAACATATTTCACTAAATCTTCATCTTCAATATCATCTTTCTAGGAATACGCGCAAAAAAAAAAAACACTTTTGCAATTTTCGAAAAAAATCTGGGATTTCCACGAACGTGAGATCAGCGCCATTCTCTTAAGCGTCCTTTACACTGTCCGAAGACTCGCTTCTTAGTTGAACTCGCTAGCCTTTCACCACTGAGATCCAGCTTCGATTCCCGTCGAATCTCATGTGAAATTTGTTCCAACAAAACGAGTTAGGCTGCTTCACAAGGGCTAGTCCAACCACTGTGAAGTGTCCTAAACCCTACCCCTATCCTTATTCCTTCCTAATTCTGGCCGCTGTGTAGTGACGCAGGGGCGCGCGGTGGGAGGCGCGTACGCGGAGATGTTACGTGGGGTCCTCTTGACAACCGACTGCGACGAAACGGACAGACACAATATTAACGGAGGATTACTCAAGCGCTGTTAGTAATGGAGGATTACTCCGAGAAGCGCAAAGCGCTCAATGCCCCCCAAGGGGCTTGGAGACGCGTTGCGTCAAAGTAGACGCAAAAAATTTAAAAAAAAGACAAAGTAAATGAAAAACATGAGAGAGATTTTTGAGAAAATTTTGAAAATGTTTTTGAGAATTCGTGTAAAGTAATACCCTTTAAAATCAAAATATCCGTTATCGTGAATGTATCCGGCCCGTATCAAAATACCCTAAAAAAATCAAAGCGTTGAGATGGACCATACGAGCCAGCAAGAAAAAACACGTATGATAAGCTCAAAGCTAAAACGTTTCGAGAAGTTAGCCAAGGTAATGGATAATGGAAGCGCAGGTATGACGGACTATCGGTGTCGGCGTTGCACTGCACTATTTTTTGAATGTGTTGAAACAAACTATGCTATTGGGGAATGAGTAGTGGAAACGGGGATAATGAGAGTGAGATTTTATGTTTTCAATATGAATCAGTACAAATTGTTCCTATGAACAAGTATGTGCTTTTATATAATATATCTGTCATTAAGCTTGATTTCACCACAAAAAATCAAAAACTCACTAAAACCCTCAAATATCGAATTTCCAAAACTTTGCATTTAACCCCCATTACCCTCACATGCGGGTTTGGGAGTCACAAAAGAAATATGAAGCAAAATGAACACATTAATACTTCAAACAATATTTATTGTCTTTAGAATAATTGTAGACGCCTAAAGTCATGTGAAACCCATGGTTGTCCAAGATCAGCAGTACTGTGCTTTGGACAGTTGGTCAAGTAAGGCTTTTAAAGTGTTTGAACAATTCAATGATTTCTTTACCCGTCCAGCATTCTTACTACATGTGGAAATAGTACCAGGGGCTTTTAACCCATTAGCGCCTAGCGTTACCATATGACAACGGCGCAGCAGTATTGTTTCAATGCCCTTCTTCGAACTCTTATCAGCGCGTTGAGTCATATGAATCTGTCGCTATTCATCTGTGTGTATTAAACGTGTTAGAAACCGGTACTCCTTTCAACATGGATTTTTCAGACTGCGTCTGCAGGTATTTTTCTTCGTTTTTGTACTATAAAAATACTTAAAACAGAATTTGTTTACTTTGGAATTTGTTGTAAAGGTTTAAGACATTTTATTTTGTTTGATACCTTTTTATTTACATAAAAGATAATTAATTCTCAAGATCATGAATTACACCGTTGCCACATGGCAACTCTAGGATAAATAGGTGTTGTAGCTGAAACTAACATCATTTTTCACAGAGATTTCGCGTCTATACTAGCACCCGATATAACGGTAGCTGAAGCGCTGGGCATTCTGTTTGAGGATGAAAAATCAGGAAATGAGGCAAATTGCGTTTTTCCCATCAAGTCTGTTTTTATTGAGCCTCCAGAACCAGCTCTTTTAACAGATGAGGATTCGGGGGAAGAGGATGGAGGGGTTCCTGATAACTTGAATCATAATCAGCTGTCTGCACCTTCAGAAATGCGAATTAAAGATATCGAGGAAATTCCTGATGACATGCGACCCAAAAAATTGAAAGGAAAGCGTACTTATATTGATGGAGACCCAGTTGACACAAGTGTGTCAAACATTTCCAGTCCTGATTTTTCAGAATTTAGATTTAAAAGACCAGTTGAATTATTTGAAATGTTTTTAGACGTAGATGATCGTAAAGGAAACGGGAAAATATGCATAATTTTTAAATTGCTCTGATCCCCAAATTAGCGAAGAAGAAGTTCTCTGCTTCTTTGGAATACTTATCGTGAGTGGTTACAATGATGTTCCGAGCAAGAGATACTTCTGGGATACGGCAGACGATCTGAGAAATCCACTTGTGTCAAATGCAATGCGTAGAAATAGATTTGAACAAATTTTGATTGATTGATTGATTTTTCGTGTTTCCGGGCGCGTCAACTGCTATGGTCATTAGTCCCGTTAGTGTAGTGCATGATTTTTCTCGGGAGGTGGCGGTGATCTTCCCCCGCCGGATGGCGAGATCCGGCGCCGACCTACCGTCGACTAGTGGGGTTTCCCCCTAACCAGGACTCTCCCACCAGCGGGCCACCGCCCCAGCCGGGACAAGCTCTAAGCTCCTGACCGGTCTCCCGGGATATGTGGTAGTGTAGTGCATGTTAGTGTAAGTGTGTGTGTACCGGGAGAGGATAGGGCAAGGAAGAGGAAGGACAGATCGCGCGCGGTCCGTGGCCCGTTTGGTAGGGTACTGCTCCGGCATTCGCCTGGTGTTGATCGGAGAAACCACGGTACCGATCAGAGCAGGAAGAGGAAGAACAGATCATGCGCGGTCCGTGGTAACTGGTAGGGTACTGCTCCGGCATTCGCCTGGTGTTGATCGGAGAAACCACGGAAAACTACCGATCAGAGCAGCCGGCCGCTAGAATTCTCCTCCGAATGGCGACTGAATTCGACCTAGCTGGAAAGCTAGTGTCGAAAATCCTGCCGCCGTCAGGACTCGAACGTAGGACCTCCCGGTCAGAGGCGCTGCAGTGACATCAGTTGATGCACTGAGCTACCGCTCCCGGTACACAAATTTTGAGATTCTTTCGTATTCAAGATAATAAATTGAATAAGAAAAATAAACTTTTTAAACTTCGTCCACTCATCGACAAAGGGAATGAGAATTATAAAAAGCATTTTGTTCCTGAAAGAGACTTACGACGAATCAATGATAAGATATTTTGGAAAACATTCCTGCAAACAGTATATAAGAGGCACACCCATTAGATTTGGGTAGAAAGTTTGGTGCCTCAATAAAGCTGATGGATATCTAGCTGAATTTGAAGTTTACCAAGGAAAGTCTATCAATGACAATTCGGACAATGAACAACGTTTTGGGAAAGCTGCTGCACCACTTGTAGCTATGATGAAAAATATCCCCAAATTTCCTTACAGGGTTTATTTTGATAATTTGTTTACGTCATTTGACTTGCTGAGTTATTTTCGTGAAAATGGGATTCAAGCAACTGGAACTATTAGAGAAAATAGAATTCCTAATGATATTCCAATTCCTCAAAATAAAGAACTGTTGAAGAAATAAAGAGGATTCATTGTCTCGAAAGTTACAAAAGAAGATGGAGTACTCCTCTGCAAATGGAAGGATAACAGAGTTGTGGCAGTAGCTTCAAATTGCCATGGAATTTCTCCTTTACATATTGTACAGAGATATTCAAAGGAACAGCGCAAATCCATCAATGTGCAATGTCCAAATGTAATAAAAAACTACAATGCATGCATGGGCGGAACTGACAAAATAGACAAAAATATAGCCACTTACAGAATACAGATTCGAAACAGGAAATGGTATTGGCCGATTCTCACATGGCTGATTGATGTGTGCATCACAAACGCATGGGTTTTGCACAGAAGGTCTGGTAATGATTCACCACAACTGGATTTTTGACGTGAGATTGCTCAGACGTATCTTTCCGTATCGATACGGAAAGGCACCAAAGAGCCCTGGACGTCCTAAATTGTTTTCCAACGCAGTTCCTGTCTTAGATGAAATTCGACTGGACAATCTTAACCACCTTGTTAAGAAAACTGAGGAGAACAAGAAAAAGAGATGCGCAGGCAGAAACTGCGCTTCCTTTGTGAGAACAATGTGTTCTAAATGTGGAGTGAGGCTTTGCATTGACTTTTTTGTGCCATTTCACACAACTTAAATTAGAAATAAAATAAAATTAAAAATTACAAAGTTCAAAGAATTTCAGTCTAAATAATGTTAACAAAAATTTTTCATTTCTAATTTGCAGCCTGTAAAAGATTTTTGTAATTACCTCCAATGTATCATGGGAAGTGCTTAGTGTCGCCTTATGGCAACATTTAATTAATATTAAAATAACAATGATAATTTTTACAAATTATTTTTTCTAGTTATATTATGGTCCCAGTAATCGAATCAAATCACCAAAACCAAAAAATATTAGGAAAAAAATAATTCGGGCACTAATGGGTTAAACTCATTCATATCAATAAATTATTTTTGGGGGCAATGGTAGTCACGCTGCGATAATGAGAATCACTGACCACCATTATCCCACAAGCACATTTGTATTATAACTACTCATAAACTTTTACATAATGTTTAAAATTACTCACATTTGGTATCAAATGATTTGCTGAAGTACTTACCTTCCAACAAATTTTAATTATTCCAGAACTCTCCAAGTTAACACGAGTAAGACCTGATTTTCTGAGAGCCCTTTCTAACATCGACCACCCAATTTCCTGGTACAAACATGATAATCGTCGATGTAAGCTTTCTTTGGCTGCGGCGAACAACTGGCTATAGTTATCATGACTAATGGTAGGTATACGCATATGTTTCTGGCTTTCAATCTTGTTTGTTTACAATATTTATTGATAACTTATTGCTGACTCCCGTTACCCCCATTACCCTGCTTTTCCTACACAACTAATTCGTGTAAATTGTTCGTTAGATAGACAAAGTGTGAAAGAGTTGTATGCAATACCGATATGGCGTCTCAAACTGTAGGCCATATTGAATTCAAAATGTCATTTTTTTCATGCCCTATTGTATTAGGAGCTCAAAGCTAATATTTTGCACGAATGGTAAAAAATTATTTTTGATTGCCAATTAAAACCATGCTCTAGCGTTTCAGCGTCTCCAAGTAGCCGCCATACTGATTCAAAGAGGTCCAATTTGTCACTAGGATATGTTCGTACGTATCATAGGTAGAAGCAGTGCTCGAGTTATACAGTTTTAGGTCCGAATGTACTCTAAATTAATAATTTATTTAACAGAAATAGATATTTATAATGTAATTTAATAACACTGGTCGACAGTGATTTTGTTAAATGGCTAATTGAAGCTGTTTCTGATGCAGTTTACTACGCCAAAACCGATTACAACATCGAAAGTTGCCCATCGGGTTCAATTTTTGAATACTTGCACATTTACTATATATATATATATATATATATATATATATATATATATATATATATATATATATATAATTTTAGTAAATATACACATATATTAGCCACATGTTGTCTATACTGAAACGCTAGTCGCTTACAGATTTATTACAAGATGGTGGTGGCCAACAATGCATGATATTGTAGATTCCAATAAAAATACGAGACGCCAGACTGGCCTTATCAGTTGACCAAGTTCGGGAATTGCGAAGATAAGTGCGGTGTCTCACGTACGACGCGATGTGCTGACTTGGCGCATTAGTTACCCCCTGCGTGTGGAGTGACAAAGGTGTTGATTTTACTATATAGTGCACGACTCATCCTCAAGTTGCTTTCAAATGTTAATTTTTGTACGAACAGATTCCTTGTAATGCCGCGACAGTGTGTAAATTATTCAAACAATTTGAGTTGTGTGAATGGTGAGGTAACTTTGAAGAGCTAACGGCGGAATATTATTCCCTTAATTTATAAAGGCATGTGAATTGTATTTTGGGTGTCGAATCGGAGATTAGGGCAAAATGTGGGCCCTTCATATTTACTGTGCATCTGGTGTAACATTACTTAGTGGTTGGCTTAGCGGAAAGGATATCCCCGGAAAAGATGGTAAAAGGTTCTCCTAAACCAAATGACGTATGAGTGATTACATTATAATTTTAATATAGAAATAACATTTTTGAAAGATTTCTTAGCCCCCTTCCCACCACCCTAACCCCTCAACAGCCAAAAAAGTGTTTTTTGTAATTTTAATTTTTTCTGGCATGTTAACTCTATCCGACTTAAAAAATATGAACAATAAGAAAATAATTTAGAAAAACAGAATTTTTTTTTGATATTGTCTTTGACCCAAATTCAAACAAAATTTTTTTTGAAAAAATGACGAAAAATATATTTTATTATTTCTTAAAATCATGAAAGAGGCTGGAAAAATATCTCGAACGTACCTCTTAAAACACAAATTGTTGTGAATTTTTTTCAGATTTTTTTATTGCTGGGCTGCAGTTAAAAAAATAAAAACCATTTTCCCGCTATTAAATCACCTTGACTTTAAATATACTTTGAAAATGACTGCAACAGTTCTGTGCATTTATTTTAGAGTTTATTATACATTTTTATACATTGTTGTAACACCCAGTAATATTTTGATTTTGGAATTTAGTTACAAATTATCATTTTTTAAAATCTTTTTAATCTTTTGCACAAGTATATAATACGCTAAGGGAAGACGATAGCTTTTGGCAGTATATAAGAAAATAATTCGGTCACAGTTGAAGAATAAGTGGGGGGAGACGTAGAAAATGATGGGAAACAGGTTGAACCCGGATTTGTCAGACCTACTTTACTGTGTCTTAGAACACCGGCCTAGGCACGAAAATATCTTATATCTTCATTCCTGAACATATGTGATTTTTTTCAATTTTTTTTATTTGCTGGGCCATATTTAAAAAAATAAGGCTTTTGTAGCCAAGTACTTGGCTGTCGGTTTCTGGGCACCTGCGACCTTCCTCTAGGAGTAAAGTCACAGAATGGCGTTTGACACGTTGGCAACTCTGCCTAGGACATCGCATCTCCCGGACAGGTAAATAGGTACTGACTCCGGCAGCGGAAGCCTACGCTCTCACATCTCTGGATGTTTCAGACAAGAGAAAAAGTTGTATTTTCCTTACTCAATTATTTATCCTTGTATTCGTATAAATAAGTATATACAATCCAGACTCTGTCTTTTGTAAATAATAATTGTAGGAAAATTGATAATTGATTTAATGTAGCACCCCACTGCGAACACATCCCCCGAAATATTATTAATAGAATTAGAGATCCGGTACTGTGCAAGAATACCCATTCCAATATTACTGAGCACTGAGATAAAAATAACAGAAAATAAAATAGTTTTTTCAATTTTATCGTGAAAGAAAATTTCAGTATTGTCCTTCAATTTAATTTTACATAGATTTTGTCTTCTCTTTTCTGTCTACCCGTGCCGTGGAGAGGGGGCCAAAAAAAACTAAATATGCAAAATTCTAAAAAAAAATGACGATCATAAAAGTCGTATTTAGTAGAATACTGCCTAAAAACATAATCCGGATCGAAACTTTTCCCCTTGATTTCCCCACCGTCACCGATCTATCCTTCACCTGCACCCGAACTGTACCTCATCATTTCCCCACTTGTCATCTATCCGTCCTCCACAACACTTCATCTTCAGAATTTACCTGTCCTAAAAAAGCGTCGTGTCCCCATGAGACACGCAAAACTGGTATAAAAGGTCTAGGAGGTCTAGGCGCTTTCGAGTTATTCGAGATTATATTGTGTGTTGCAATAATTGTTTTTTTTTTTGTGTGTCATAATCTGTAAACTTTTATTTTTTCTTCTTTTTGATGGAGGATCGGGTGTAATTCTCTCTCCACCAGTATCACACTTTCAAAGTTTTATGTCGATGTTTTCTTATAAACTGCCAAAACTATCGTTTTTCCTTAGCGTATGATATACTTATGCAAAGGATTAGAAAGATTAAGAAAATTTTTAGCTAAAATCCAAAATCAAAATATTACTGGGTGCTACAACAATGTGTACAAAATAAATGCATAAAATAAATGCTAAAATAAATGCACAGAATTATTGCAATCATTTTCCAAGTATATTTAAAGGCAAGGTGATTTAAAGGTGGGAAAATGGTTTTTATTATTTTTAACTACAGCCCAGCGATTGAAAAAAATTCACAACAATTTGTGTTCTAAGAGAAACGTTTGAGATTTTTTCGAGCCTTTTAAGGGAACCAAAAGATCACTCCACGAACTGTTATTTCCGTATTACCAAAGTTGATGAAATCACAATCATGACCAAGAAGACCATTTAATATCGCAACCTCCCTTCAGCTATCAGGCCTGTTCCTCACAGCATCGACCTTCCAAGCCAAGCGCCCCCGACAATTGAAGTTTACATTCGAAAAACTATGGCGATGAACATTTAAACGTAAGTACCGAAAAGGACGACATTAAAGACTCAGATTTGGCAGAAACGTCTACAGAACCTCGTAGAATCAATCAGTCGGAACTCATTGATCTATTTCGTGATCTAAACTTGTCGAAGAATCGGGCAGAATTGTTGGCGTCCTGATTAAAGGTTTGAAAGGAACTACAAGTACTGTCTATCGTTGACGTGAACAAGATCCCAAATGCCTGTTCTCTGAAGAAGGCAATCTAGTGTATTGTACTGTTCATTACTGAGTGAGTTGGAAGACCATCACTAACCTAAGAAATGGAGGTTGTTTATATATTCCTCTAAAGACAGTTTAAAAGCCGTGCTTATTCATCTCGGAAATGAGAAACATTAGTAGCAGTCCATATGAAATAGTCATATGGCATCATGAAACTTTTGTGATCTAATATAGACAATACCAACAGCATTCATGGAATGTATGCGGTGATTTGAAAGTTATAGCATTTTAATTAGGTCTCCCACACGGATATACTAAATTTTGCTTTTTTCTATGCGAGTGGGATAGCAGAGAACGTAAAAATCATTTTGTGAAGAAGCACTGGCCTCGACAACATCTGATACCTGGACAAAAAATATAACTTTGCAACTACTTGTAAGTCCTACACACATATGTCTTCCTCCCTTACATCAAACTCGGATTGATGAAAAATTTTGTGAAGGCAATGGATAAAGGGGAGCCAGATTTCCTGTTCTTAAAGAACAAATTCCCGAGGATCAGTGAGGAGAAAATAGAGGAAGGTATTTTTGTACTACTACAAATAAAGGAGCTTTAAAAGGAATTTGGCTTTGAGGCAAGTTTGAATGTGTTGAAAAGGCTGCATGGAATTCGCTTCAAAAGGTCGTAACAGAATTCCTTGGTAACCGAATAGTTGAGTACTAAGAAGAAGTAATGTGCTAATGCCTTCAAATTAAAAAGCTATGGAATGTAACATGTCCCATAAAATACATTTTCTAGATACACACGTAGCCTTTTTTCCTGAAAATCTCGGTGCCGTGAGCGACACCACCGTGGAAAACGTCAAGCGATTCCACCAAGACATTGCAACAATGGATAACGTTATTAGGGAAAAGGGAATTAAAATATACTTACAAACTATTGCCGGAGACTAAAAAGGGAAGTTCTTTAAGCAAAATACAGTTCTTTAAGCAAAATACAGCAAACAATCCTTCAACACTACATTTTTATTCAGATTATTATATGTAAGTAAAGTAAATAAAACCAATCATTTTACAACAGTATGCATTTTTTAATTACCTATTACAAAGAATCCTTGCCCGTTACAAATAAATGTTCCTCAAAATTGAAATCAGAGCACCATATACCTTAAGAAACCTCTATTCTATTCTATTTAATAGACAAAAAATTAAATTTTGTTGACCAGGATAATTATTCCGGAGGTACCGGAACGCCGTTCCATCGCGTTCTGCCAGAAATAAAGCCCTGGGTACAAGCGTGGCTGTACATTTTTAAGACCCCCGTGATACATTTTTATAAATATATGCAATGCCATTTAAGACGTTATTAAATGGCCGCCGTACTGAAAAATTTATTTTTTCAAGATTTTCGTAAAATCGTTAGTAAGCACTGGAAAATAATTGTATGATCTTAACAAATAAACTAGAGGTGTTACAGAAAGGCACAGACTTTCTCGTAGCATTTTTTTCTAATTTCCTTGATGTGGACTGACATTAAGGTCTTGCTCCATTCTCTGGCCAGCAGTCACCTATCATCACCGGAAGTACATTTTTTTGACATTTTCTCAACTTTTCGGGTTCTTAATTGTAGAACCGAAATATGACTTGAAAAATATTAAAGAAGTGTAAAACCTCGTCCAAAATGGAAATTTCCATTGAAAATTTTGAAGCCATTTTAGAGAAAATGGCGACTAAGCATTACTGTAAATGCGAAATTTTTAAGCTCTTGTTCACAGGAATCTATTGAGTTTTCGAAAAACTTCATTTGAAGTCCTTTGAATTACTTACACTCAAAAATGTACTCAAATCGATGCATATTGTGCATAATAACGGCGTAAGAGATATTTCAAAATATTTATATTTGTGTAATTTTTGAAATAACAAAAGAATACACCGAAATGGACTTCACGTCATATTAAACAGTGCAATTAGCACTATTCATCGGACAAATTTGAAGAAAAAATTTGGAGCCATTTTTGAGAAAATGAAGTTTGAGCGTTTCCGAAAATGCGGAATTTTGAGCTATTTTTCACAGAAAACTGTTGAGTTTTCCCGAAACATTATATGACATTATTTAAAGCACATGTACTCATAAATATAACAATGTGAATAAATTGCATTTAATGTAAATATTTCCGACGTGGGAGACGAGTGGAAAACATTACATTTTTGTAATTTTTGAAAAAAAACAAAAGAATAGAGCAATATGGGGTTTGTGCTAGCAGATAGAGTGCATGTGGTACTACCCCTATCAAAACGTTGAAGAAAAAAACTGAAGCCGAAAAAATCATGTTTTTGTAATTTTTAAAAACTTCAAATATTTCAAGGTCTATTGCACGAAAACTACGAAAATGTTCAAAAAAGTCTATATGACCTTAATGAAAAGAGCTATTTATCGGCTACAAATTTCATTTGAAGGAAAAATCTGTCTTCAATATTGTAGTTGTAGGAGGACGCCGAAAAAATCCAAACTTTTGCAATTTTCGAAAATTCAGAATTAACCGTGAAAATTGGACCTATGCCATATTTATCAGTGTATTTTACTCTATTCTTACAAGAAATTGAAAGAAAAAATTTCGATCCGTTTTTTGAGAAAATTTTGAAAATGTCCATGGGCTTCATCTAAAGTACCCTCAAATTTTACAAAATGTTTTTCAATATATCAAAGATTCAATTAGAGCCAGATCGATGGGTAATTCTTCAATTTGGAAAAGATCGTACATGTGGTTTAGGGGCTAATAGTGTTCACAGACGAAAGGACAGTCGGAGAGACGTACGTTTTGAGAAAAAAAAACACACACACGTTTTCTGTATCAGAGGAACCCAAGACGTGTATTTCCGTTGAAATCTCAAAATCGATTTTCCGCAGAATTACATAACTTTCTCTAAACTACGTATATTACTCCCGTATATACGAGAAAGTAAAAAAAAAAATGAAGTGAATGGTTGACTTGCACCTTTTTATAACAAAGTAGGAACAATATAATTCATTAAAAAAATACTTTAAGGTATTTTTATATATTACTTTTAGATGCGATTTATGTGTAATGTCTCTGACATTAATTTTGAATATTTTCTGAGTTGATTATCCAAAATGGTAGGGTTGTCAGAAATGTCTTTTTTTACAGATAAAGAAAACGTATTTGTTTGTCTTAATTGTCGTGATTTCTCACTTCCTCTGTCTGTGAGACAGACAAAACGTGCTTTCAAACAAGGAATTAAAGAACATGTTAATAAAATTAAGGAGACTGGCACAAACTGAAACTCCATTTTTTGACATCGTCTTGATATTTTCATTATTTTAATTTTGACACCCCTGCCATTTTGGATAATGAACAAAGGAAATCTTCAAGGTTAATCTTGAAGGTATTACGAATAAAAACACAATAACATTAATGCTATGTTGGAATGGAATTTAATCACAAACATTCATGACAACGTTCTGCCTTAAATAGGAGTACCGTAAAACACATTTATACTTCGTGATATATCCCGTTTTCCTTTATTTGTGTAAGTGTACTCCATTCTTGATCTGTTTCTTCCGCATTCCATCTTTGTTTATTTCTGTTTTTTGGTTGATTTCATTGTTATCTTTTGCAAATGATAGCGACTATTTTTTACTTTAATATGCTCGCTCTCAATTCATAATTGCCCCTTGCCCTTGAAGGGAGGATGTATATATCTTCGAAGGAGGGTGTTCCTCCATATTTGTGTTAATTTTGGGTTTATTTTATTAATATTAACATAATTTGGAAGGTTCTTTCCAATCTATTTATATTTTTTACTTCTTACATATATTTTACTTATACTTGTTTTATTTCATAATTTCATCTCTAATGACTGTGAAATTTCACAGTAAACACACACACACACACACACACACACACATATATATATATATATATATATATATATATATATATATATATATATATATATATATATATATTGTAACGGTACGTCCTCCGAAATAATAATATAATAAAATAAAATACTGGTCATAGTATGCCGACCGCCGCCCCACCCGCTTAGGTGCGTGGCCGCGCCGTTCAAAAGGTTTTATGACCGTCCCTGGGTGCCGCGGACTCAATAGCCTCTCCACACTAAACGACAATTATCGAGGCCAAGCCCTACCACCGGTCTCTGCCAACCCCTCGTCATCACCCCCTCAGCCGAACTCGGAGACATATTTATGACCGTAAAAAGCATTGTGCTACCGAGACGCACCGGCGCGTGCCGCGTCGAGTCCCGCGCTCGCTGGGTATGCCTTTGAGTCCGATCCACAGACGTGCTGCTTAAAAGAGCATCAAAATTCGTTTTGCTCAAGTGTTCACCCGGGAGAGAGGCACCAGGCAGGGCAATAAAGCAATAACGTCAATCAAAGAACGGCCTGGGCTAACCGTCGCCGGCACCCGAAAAGAAAGGAGTAAAACGCCGTGACCGAGGCGCGAAGGCGGGGAAACATGTGTCACCGTCTTCCGACGTGCCGCGCCAATATACCACCCTTTCGTTATGCGCACGTGGTCACCTGTGGACTCGCGAGACCTACTTTCGAGCATACAATGCCGCACATTGTCGATGCGAGCTCGCGAGCCATTGGCTCAAGTGCCGCCTCTTTAGCGAAGGGCGAGCGAATCGAAGCCAGGCCCCCGGTCCGTGGAGAGGGAAGAGGTGCCTTCGTTCGTGGTAGCGCGCCGCCCAAAACTCACTTGTATCTAGAGATCGGTGAGAGAGACTTGTATCTAGAGATCGGTGAGAGAGACTTGTATCGAGAGATCGGTAAAAGACACTTGTATCTAAAAATCGGTGAGAGAGACTCGTATCTAGAGATCGGCAAGAGACACTTGTGTCTAGAGATCGGTGGGAGACACTTGCTCTACCGCGCGCCGCATAAACTTAATTAGTCACGTGAGCTGAAATGATTACTCTCAAAACGTGCGCTATTTGACTTGGCGCTTCATACGAGATTTTTGCTCTGCGCAATGTCACATCATTGGTGAAATTCATTAGACTCGCTACCGGAAGGAACTTCCTCTCCGGAGACCGCAAGCCGAGCGCGGAATCACCATTGTTTACGATCGGCAACGGGACGTTGTGACCTGGGTCGCGTGTCATGAAATGTGGACGACGCCAGCGCAGCATTGGGTCCAGAGGGAGCGTGTTGTTGGTGGCTTCCGCCTGAGTACGCGCCACAGCCGCCCGACTCCAGCCCGGGAATGCATCACTCACCACTGCTGACATCACGCCTCAGAAGAGTACCAGATAAGTAGTTTTGTGCAGCCAGGTGACGCTCAGCCCTTGTTTCCCGCGTAAGTGCGGACGAACTTTAGATATTCGGTGCTGTAGCGGATGTGCCGGCAATCAGGCACGAGGGTAGCGGCCAAGTACTTGTGTTCAATTTTTGTATCAAATTTCATTTTAAAGTAAATAAGAGGCCGCCGATGTACAAAAAAGAACATGTAAATTCATT